>CAUYQG010013018.1:0-22381 GCA_963574415.1 Tarsius wallacei | reverse complement strand
CCTTCTGTCTCAGCCTTCTAAGTAACTGGAATCACAGGTGTGCACCACCACACCTGGCTAATTTTTTGATTTACTGTATAGACAAGTTCTTGCCAAGTTGTACAGGCTGGTCTCAAACCCCTGGGCTCAGGTAATCCTCTTGCCTCCACCTCCCAAAGTCCTGGGATTTCAGTTGAGAGCCACCGTGCCTAGGTAGGATTTTTTATTTACAAGAGTATGTCAGCTGTGAATAGAGATCATTTTACTTCTTCCTTTCCAGTATGGATGCCTTTTATTTAATTTTCTTGCTTAATTGCCTTGTGTAGCACTTCAGTACAATGTTCAGTAGAATTGGCAAGAGCAGACATCCTTGTCTTGTTCCTGATCCCAGGGGGAAGCTTTAGTCTTCCATTGAGTATTAGGTTAGCTGTGGATTTTCCATAGATGTGCTTTATCAGATTGAGGACATTCCCTTCTAGTCCTAGTTTGTTTGGGTGTTTTCATCATGAGAGGGTGTTGAATTTTGTCACATGTACTCTCTGCATCTATTGAGATTTTCATGTGGTTTTGTTTTTTGTTCTGTTGATATGGTGTATTAATTTTGGGATGTTAAGCCAACCTTGCATTCTTAGGGTAAATCCCATTGGTCATGACATATAATCCTTTTAATTTCTTGCTGGTTCCAGTTTGCTTGTATTTTGTTAAGGATTCTTGTGTCTATATTCATAAGAGATATTTGTCTGTAGTTTTCTTATTTTATGATGTTCCTGTCTAGTCTGCCCAAAGTGTTTTTGGTTGATTTCTGCCACCAACTGTAGATCCTACCTTTTTGGATACTGGCACCCTTATTGAGGGTCTTTTTGTTAGGGCACGGTTAGGGTAAGGGTGGATGGATGGATGGGGAGAGAGGCGCAGCACTGCTGGAGCTGGTATGCTGGAGGTCTATCCTTTCACTTTTAAGTAAAGATTTAATCAAAGTAGGGCATTAACTGTAGTTCTGATTTAGCCCCTAACTTTCTGTGTGATCTAGGATAAGTCATTTTGCTTTTCTGAGCCCATGTTTTCTCATTCATAAACTAAAGGTGATGGACTAAGTGATATCCAAAGTACTTACCAGCATTAAGGGTGTTCTGTGGAATTTCTATAGACATCCTGGGATAGACAAAAGTCAAGAGTGGTGATTCACTTTAACAGATCATTCTTTTCTGCCAAAGGATTCATGTTGAATCCATTGAAAAACAATCATTTCCTGATGCTTTTTAAATATGTTTCCATTTACTTTTTAATGTACTATTTGGGAACATAACCATTATCTACAATAAGATACCTTGAAAGAGTTCAATGACAGACTTAGTCATCGGTGAGCACAGTGCAGCTCTCCTCTTTATACTTTTTATCTATAAATATATACAGTCATGAGGCACACAATGATGTTTTGGTCAACAGTGGACTGTATATAGATAGTGGTCCTATAAGCCTGTGATATGTATTTTTACTGTTCCTTTTCTATATTTAGATATGTTTAGACACACAAGTACTAAACCCTGTGTTCCAGTTGACTACAGTATTCAGCACAGAAACTATTGTACAAGTCTGTAGCCGAGGAGCAATAGGCTAGACCACATAGCCTCGGTGTGGAGTAGGCTAGACCATATAGGCGTATGTGCACTCCATGATGTTCACTCTACTGTGAAGTTGCCTAATGATGATTTTCTCAGTATGTGTTCAGCAACACATGACTGTATGTGTGTGTGAGTGTTTTTTTTAATAGTACTTATCTCTTTTTTCACATTTCCTTTACTTTGAGAAGAGGAGGCAGAACTCAGGCTCTGGTATTGTTAGTTTAATGGAATACATTGGGAAGATTACGATATGAATAGGTGATTCCCTAGGGCCTTGACCTTGAAAGAAAATCTCTTTTCAACTTTCTGCCACACAGTTTAGAGATTCACAGAGTGATCTGTTGGGGCAAAGATATGGCATCTCAGCTCTTAAGTCAGGGGATTCCAGTTTATGGTAGTCAGGATGGGGGAACCTCAGGTGGTAAGTCTAATGTATCAGCCCCAATGTTAACCTCCACTCCAGAGCAAGAAAGCATCCTGAAACTGTGGCTTCCTGGAGACATAAGTGGTTTGATGGGCAGGGTTGACTTCTTCCCTGTGAAAAAGCAGCTGATTCTGGGTGAAAACTCCTCTAGGGAAAATCTAACATAATGACATCGTGTGTTAGTTGAAGTTTCACAGTTAAATACCCTGCTGAGAGATGTCAATCCTGAAGTGCTGTGGGAGGGTGGGGTTGTCAAGTCACCTCCTCTGAGCCCCATCATGATTTATAGATCTCTCTGTGTGCTCAAAGGATGATCCTCCCACATTCTTTTTGTTAGGGAAGTTGAAAGGGTCTGGAATAGACTCTTGCCCTCATTACGTTTGTTTCTAGCAGTGTCATCCTCCAAAAATCAAATCAGTTTTCTGTACTTTGTATGTCCCTAAAGTTGTGAGAGAACTGGTGTCTCACTTTTTTCTTTCTTTCTTTAAAAAAAAAATTCAGTAAGCATCCTGCCCTGTGGCTGCAGGGAGAGTAGGGAGGTGGGTATCCTGAGTTTTGGTATGCTACTTGGGGTACTATGGTTATTTTATTTCACACTCAAGTTTTTGTGTAGGTGTGCTCTTTTTTATAAAATCAGTGTGTTCTTGACAACATTGTGTAAATAATACTCTTGTATATCATATTATTTGGCATAGAATGTGAATTTGGTACTTAAAGGAATTCTATTATTAACTTGTATTCAAAAAAGTTTTGATTAAGTTTCCCATTTGTGGCTCACACTATTATTATGTAAACTTTTTTAAAACACTGTCTTTACAATGTAGTAAAGTAGCTTCAAACAGATAAATGGTGAAGTCTTGTGTCGCGGGCTGAAGAATAACCCCCCTTCTCCTCCAAAGATGCCTACGTCCTGATTCCTGGAACCTATGGTATGCTCCCTTCCATGGCAGAAGAGACTTCGCAGATGTATTAGATAGCCTGGGTTATCCAGGTGGGCTCAGTGAAATCACAAGGGTCCTTAGACGAGGGAGTCAGAGAAGGTAGTGTGAAGCCGGCATCAGAGCAGAAGAGAAGGAGATGAGGTGAGGAAACAGATCAGTGATGCCACTGCTGGGAGGGGCAATGGGCTAAGCACACAGGCAGCCTCTGGACACTGGGGCACAGATTTCCCTTCAAGCATCCAAAAGGAACATAGCTCTGTTGTCCTCTTGGTTTTAGCACCCTAAGATCCAGTTTCAAACTTCTGGTCAGAACTGAGGGAAAACAAAATTTGTGTTATTAGTAAATCATCAAGTTTATGGGTTTTTTTAGGTTGTTTTTTATTGCGGGGATAGGAAGCGAATACATTTTACTTAAAATTGGTTAAGCAAGAAATAAATGTGTCCCAGGTTTGGGTGACTAAGTGTGGTTACAGAATGTGAAGGCAGCTAGTTACTTAAACACCTATTTTAGCAGAAAGTGGTAGCAAGTGCCATTTGTTGTAGAATGGTGTCCTCTCTGAAGAATCCCAGGAGTCATTCCTTCCTGATCTTAGTGCCAAGCCCAGCTGTGCTGCCTTGACCAGCAGTTCTGTTCTCTGGAGTGCTCTGCAGTGGGTCCCTGAGCAGATCTCTTTTACCGAGTTGGTGAAAGATTCAAACCTCAGGCCAAGGCCACTGAGAAGTCTGACTCGACAGGCATCTGGAGTCTTGTCGGTGCTACGCTGTGCTGCCATTTTTCTTTTTTTCTTTCTTATGCTTTAATTCATTCCAGTAACTTGCCTTTCATCTTTTTTGGAACAAGGTAAGGATTAGGTAAATAGTAATAAAGTGCATTTATTTAGAAACACATACACACACATAACATAAGTAATATGGAAAACGTAGAAAGATATTTGACTTTCTCCCCTATGTTTTGCTTCTTAAATAAAATATTTGTCATATGATGTTCATGCTTTTTAAAAATATTTCTTTGAAAAAGAAAAAAATAAAGTATCTGATTAACTAGACATGCTTTTGATTTAAAAAAAAAAATACCTAATGGTAAATAAGTAAAATAGGGGCATACTAAAGAGAATGCCAGAAGCCAAAAGGTGGAGGCCATACTCAGGTCTGTCTTTGTTCTACGCAGTTCTTGCATAAGTGATATCTCCCACCCCTACCTGGAACATTCAGTCAGCCAAAGCTTCTTTCTGTTAGCCTCATCAATAATCTGAAGAGAGATTAAGTGATTTTCTGAAGGAAAAATTATGTAAACTGTGTACTGAGCATGATGTCGCCTTTCGTGTCTAAATATGAGTTCCATCAGGAGATATGTGCACTGCGTCTTGGTGGTAGCTTTTCCTTGACCCACTCTGTGATATGAGCCGTGGCTTCCCTTTGCACTAGTGCCCTCTGTAAGGAAGCATCATAATCAGAGCTAGAATAGAGCAAATCTAATGGGGCCACACACAGACTCATCACTGTGTCCTAATTTTGCCATGTATAAGTTGGGCAAAACCAGCACAGTGTTACTTCTCCACTGAGGATTTACTGCATTCCGACTGTGTCTGCTACTAGACTAGATCTGGGCTTTAGTAGGGATCAAATGAGATGGGGCTACCACCTCACTGAGTATGGCCCAAGAGAAAGACCTTAAATATATGATCCCTAACTAGCTAGCTAGTTGGTTGGTTGCAGTGGGGTCTGCTCTTTTAAGAAGAACCCGCAGGTGACTTCCTTGTATAAGGACTGGGAAGGCTGACACAAGGCCGTGATGTGGAAGTTGAGTCTGGCTATCATGGGGTGAACAGTTCGGGACAGCACAGCTGTCACAGCAGCACAGGCAGTCCTCAGCAGGAGGGGGCTTGGCACACCGGGTGCCTGGCCAGGCTTGAGTGTGGTGTCCAAGCAGGAGTGTCGCAGGGAATGGGGTGGAAAGGGGAGCCAGGCCATTTCATGCAGGACTTTGTAGGTTATGATATGACGCTCAGGCGTTGAGAGCAGTGGGAAGCTACTGAAGGATGTTCAGTTGAGAAATTACGGCATTAGTTTTGCATTGTAAAAAACGTGGCTCCTATTTCCATGAGGAGAATGGGAGGAAAGATTGTATGGAAGCTACTGCAGAAATTCAAGTGGAGTATAAAGGTGTAGGCTAGATAACAACTGAAATTGAGGATTGTGAGTATATTTGAGGTCTGTTAAGGAGACAAAAATCAGTAGAACTTGGTGTTGTGTTGATTCGGGGTTTTCTGGCTGGACTGAGCATGTGTCTGAAGGTGCTGTTTATTGAGATGGTGTATTAACCTTTTGCTGCATCATAAGTGACCACAAAGTCAGTGGTTTATGATTGCATCCTACATTAGCTCACAGGCTGGTAGGTCACACATCCCCTAAGATGGCTGACTTCTTGCTTGGGGTGTCGCAGGCTGAAATTGATGTGATAGCCAGAGTTCTTGTCTCGGGGCTCATTCTTTTTGGCAGAAGTCAGTTCCTCTAGTTGTTGTCTGCGATTCCAACTTCCTAGTTGGCTGTCAGCCGGGGTGATCTGCTTCCTTCTCAAGTGGCTCCTTCATCTTTAAGCCAGCAAAAGTAGGTCAGATCCTTTCCATACCTGTACTGTCTGGCTTCTCGACCTCTTGGCCCAGAGTAGGGACTCATGTGATTAGGCCAGACCTACTTGGATACTTTTCTTATCATAAGGTTGATTGATTTGGGACCTTAATCACATCTGCAAAATCCCTTTGTCACAAGAATGAGATTTAATTCTAGTCACTTGCTGAAGGGGAGACCATAAAGGCTAGAGTCATCGGGGCATCTTAGAATTCTGCCTTGGAATTCACAGATGGTGTGCCAGAAGGGATGCATGAGGTGAGGAGAAGGGAGAGGATCCAGGGTTATCCAGATCCAGGTACATCTGGGTTGCCTTGGATGTATCCTGGTATGCATGCAAGGTAATGGTAACCATGGTGACGTGCCACACAGTAGTGCTCATCAACCCTACATAGCAACCCTATAAAGTGTGGACTACTATTATTCCAACTTTACTGGTATTGCAGTTTCACTATTATTCCTCAGTTGGGGAAACTGAGTCTTAGAATGGCCATCAACTTGTTCAGGGTTACCCAGGAAGTAAGTAGTACTGGTTTTGAAACCCAAGCAGCCTGGCCCCAAGGCCCCTCTAAAGCCTGTGCTTAGTGGCATCATTGGGATATGGATCTGGAGTTGGAAAAGAGGTGTGGGTTGCAGCTAGAAATCTTAGCATCGTTGACATTGAGTTGACATTTAAAGCCAAGGTGGTAGGTGAGATCGCCTTAGGAGAGGTTGCAGAATGGAAAGACAGGAAGAAGATTATGGAAAGGAAAGGGAAAGGAGCCGCTGAACAGCTCCACAGTGTAAAGGATGGATAGACAGGAGTTGCTGAGAAAGGATACAGAGGAAGAACAGCCAAAGAAAAAGCAGGACAGTTGTGGGCTTACAGAAGCCATGGAGAGAAGGTACTTTGGGGTGGGGTGGGGAGTTGTACTCTCTGACCACCTGACGGCTGCTCAGAGCTCATCTGGTGGAGACACGGTGGGATAGGCCAGACAAGAGTAGGTTGAAGAGTGAGTGCAGTGAAGGGACATGGTTCTGGGGGGACTACAGAGTGGAGACCTGGAGAAGAGCACGGGGCAAGGAGGGCTTACGTGTTGTTTTCTTGTTTAAGAAGAGCCATGCTAGAGTATGTTTGAATACAACTGGCCCAGCTCCACTGCAGAGAGAGACTGAAATATACAAGAGGAGATGGGGCAGCCAGCGTTCTGGGGGTGGGGGTGGGGGTGTGGACACCTGGGCTTGGAGGGCACTTGACCTCTGGGGTTGGAGGGACATGGGCAGCAGGGCTCAGAGGGTATTGTGGCATATGGGGGTGGAGGGTGTGGGCGCCTAGGCTTGGAGAGCAGTGTGGTTTCTGGGGATAGGGATTTGTGGGCACCTGGGCTTGGAGGGCAGTGTGGCCTATGGGAGTGTGGGTGCCTGGGCTCGGAGGGCACGTGGCCTCTGGTGGCAGGAGGGTGTGGGCGCCTGGACTAGGAGGGCAGCGTGGCCTCTGATCCGAGGACTGCACCGATTGTCTTATAGGAGTGGCGCCTGAGAGCACAGAGGCGCAGGGTGGCTTTGGTGACAATCTGGGAGTGTTGAGTGCCAGGTTCTTTCCTTGCATGAATTGTGAAGAAAAGGCCATTCTTTATTCCAGAAGAGAAAAATAGCTTCACTGTTTTTTAAAAAATTGTTATTCTGGTCTTTTAAAAAGTTCTTAGATATAGAAAAACACACAGAAAGTCAACCCAAGATTTATATGCTATGCAATGGAAGTTTGCAGAGTGTTGCAAAGCAGCTTCCCAAAAGCCGCTGACATGCTCTGCTCTTTCCACAGAGGCCAGTTCCCTGAGCGTGTTCTCTGGATCATGCCAAACTCTTAGTAAGCTTACTGTTCTGTTTTTCCTTTTTGAAGTGTTTTATATTTAGTTCAGTTCTTCTAAGTTAAATTTATTTGGTACACATATTGGGATAAAGGCTGTTTGTTACTGCTTTATAAGCATTTGTTTTCCTATTGACTCACTTTTCATATTGGCTTAATCATGTAATTCCAAAATCAGCTGGGTAAGTAAACACTGCCATTTTATACACCAGAAGTGCAGTGGGTCTCCAGGGCTGGTGACCCGGCAGTAAGAGAAATGGGCGGCATTGTTTTAAAGCACACAGATATTAAATAGAACTTTGTTCTGCCTCCAGCAGAATGCTGTCCAGAGACGTGGTCCAGGCCCAACCGCAAATCTAAACAGCATCAGAACAGCTTACCACCTGGCAGTGGAAAGGCCCCAAATGTGCTGGTTGTTTAGCTTGTTTTCAGCTCTCACATTCCCTAGACTCCAGCTAATTGGACCCTGCAGCAGCAGCTACAGATTTCAGATTTTGGAGTTGTGTATGTGTTGTCAATACTATACTGGGCACCCTCTAAATTAGTGCTTATCTGGTAAATTGCTTTATAAATAATTTATTTCCCCTGACCAAAAAAAAAAAAAAAACTCAAATAGCAGAAAAAGATTTTTTTTCTCATTGCATACAATTGTCACCTTTTGACTGAAGCTAAATCAGCCCAAGAAGCTTATGTGTTTTGATGTTGTTCACAGTTTTCCTAGGTTGGTCCCAGGACATGAGATGCTAAACACACATTTCCTGGTTGGCGCATTAAAAGCAGACCCAGGTATGGCGAGTGAAGGCGATGGCATGAGGCTGTGCTTTTTGCCTGTGCTGCAGAGACTTGCCTCCATTTTTTCCTCTCCTTCCCCAATCTTCATGTCTTCCTCCTTCCTACAGACACATTGGAGGTTTGAGTCTGGTTGTTGAAACAGCACTTGGCATCCACTGTTCCAGCCTCCTTGTCTGCCGGGCACTCTAGTGTGTGGCACGTCTGCACCAGCACTGTCCTCCCTGAGGTTACTGGCATCTGTTTCCCTCGGTGTGGCTTGCCCTTCTTAGAGTAGTTGGTGCCATGTGCTGGCACTGTCCTCTTGCTGGTGACAGTGTGCTCTTCTGCCAGACTCTTCTCTGTGATACCCCGCCCCTGCTGGCTGGCCGCAATCTCTGCCTGGGCCACAGTATCGGTGCTCCACTGCCTGCCCTCTCTTCATGTGACTACATGCTCTTCCTGGGGCAGCAGATATAGTCATGGCTGGAACTACCATCCACGCCTCTTTTCAAACTGAGATCTCTTGCTTGAGTTTCTTTTTTCTTTTTTTTCTTTTTGGATTGGAAAATATAGTTTATTTGGAGATTAGAGAGAAGAGATTCACCTCCCCAAGGTAGGGGAGGGGGCCAAAGCTAAGAAAACATGGTGGCCTGAGTTTCTTACCAGTTGCTTCCAAGAGCCCATTAAGAATAGGACATTCGGATGGTCCATGGGTCCCCTAGACTCTGAAGTTGATCACACGTCTCCCTCTAGCTCTCTGGGTTGTGTTTGGTGGCACTGCTGTCCACCATCCTGCTAGGACCCTAGAAGTGTCCTGCACTCCCTCCCCACTCTTCCATCCTCCCACCTGCCAGCTTGTTCTCCTACTCGTCAGTGACTCTCAGAAACATCATCTTAGTTTTATTGCTCACTGTCACTGTCACTACAGTCTTGCTTGAATTGCTGCCATTTATGTAGCTTGGTGTGTCAGGTCTCCGTCAAGTGTTCCGCATGTCTTTATTTAATTCTCCTCACACACCGGTGTGATAGGGATGTGTGTGACACTTCTGATGTGCAGCCTCCTGTTCCCGTCTGCCTCACTCAAGTCCAGCTGGGGCTGTGGGCCATGGCAGACATTCTGTGCAGGTTCAGCCCACTTCAAGTAGACACAGTAGCTACCAGTATGTGCACTACACGTGTCTCACTTGCTTAGGACTGTGGGAGGAGTCAGCTTGGAAGCGTTAGGATTTTTTTTTTTAATTTTTTTTTTGAGTTGGAGTCTCACTCTGTCGCCCAGGCTGGAGTGCAGTGGCATGCTCACAGCTACCGCAGCCTTGACCTGCTGGGTTCAGATGATCCTTCCACCTCAGCCTCCCAAGTAGCTGGAACTACAGGCACATACTACCAAACCCAGCTTATTTTTTCATTTATTGTAGAGACGAGGTCTTACCAGGTTGCCCACGCTGGTCTTGAACCCCTGAGCTCAGGCAATCCTCTTGCCTCAGCCTCTCAGAGTGCTGGGATTACAGGCTTGAGCCATCATGCCTGGCCACGTGTGGATGTTAATGTTCCACCAAGTGGCCTTCAGCTCATAGGCTGCAGAATAATCGCTAGTGCTCCTAGGATTGACCCTGAAGGGAACACTGGGAGAGGTAACATGTTCCTCAGAGGATCCATACCCCATTGTGGTCATCCTTGCACTGGCTTTTACTCACTCCCCATGTCACCTTCCATTCCTCCTCATTCTTTTCGCCTGGGATTGCCTACCAGGTGCACCACCCATGTGTGAACACAGGCCAGGAAATATTCTGAGAGGCTCTGAAGGCACCCCTGGGATGGGAGGCTGGAGTGGGCCCCTCACCATGACGCTGCAGCAGGGGCCTCACTGCTAGCCTCGGGTGCTGGTGGCTGCTAGCAGGCAGGATGACCAACTCCTAGACTCTGGTTTCAGGCCTTGGGACCAGCATGGAGTGGCAAGTGGAAGATTGTTACTCTATTGTTCTTGGATGTGAGTGGGGTGAAGATAGTGGTCATTATCAGGACTCTGAGTTGACTCGCCTCTTAGCTGTTGAAACTTTGAAAACAAAAGGCCAGCTACTGTCAGTGCAGAGCACTGGAAAAAGAGGGCCCATGGAGCACTCCTGTGGTTATGGGACAGATCATGCTAAAAAGTCAGGCCCAGGATCGATCCTAAGGGCAGCAGGGCTGCATCCCTTAGTGGTGGGTGTGTACTGTGTTACCCAGAGCTGAATGGGAACTCTGTTTCCAGAACTTCCTCTGGGTTCTGAGTTGGCCCTGGCCACGAGACACTTGAGTGAGGTGTGGAGGCAGATGTGAAGCCCCACCACATGTGTTTTTGCGTGTCTAAAGCTGGCGGTGTATGAAGTGCCATCACTCCACTCATGGTTGCTGCCTGCGGTGTCAGACTGTGGAGCAGTAGCAGACCCTCAGCACTTTACTCCCGTGAGATCCCCTCCAGTGGCTTCTGGAGACCCTGGGCCAGGTGTCCTTTCCCACAGGTTGCCTGCACCACTTGAGGCTGGAGCTGCAGGTGGTGGGAGACAACGTGGACTCTGTGTGATTCCACAGGTGCCAGCTGGTCTCTGGGAGCCGGTTTATCCCTGCTCCTTCCCCATTTGGTTGTCTTTCCGTCCCGGCTGCCTACCTGCCTGTCCTGGGCTCAGCTCCATGTGCAGAAGTGATAGTCTCACTGGCTGTTCTCATTGCCACACCTGGGTGAGACTTTCTCTGTGTAAGTCCCTCATTCTGTGTCATCATGGTGGTCCTGCCTCTGCCATACACCCTTGACGGTTGCTCAGGGCCAAAGCAGGGTTCTAATATGGAGTAAGTGGATCCTGTCTCAGCAGGGGACTTGTGGGTGGACGACCTGGAATCCTGAACCCCTGATTCCCTGAATCCTCCAGGCAGGCAGGACCAGCAGCTTGTTATTACGTCTATTATAATAGATGATGGCTGCCTCCCCTTGTTTGGAGACTATGCATAGATCCTGTTGAGGCAGGGACTTCACAAGGTGATGCCTGTTCTCTGTAAGATCCACCCTATCCCTCTGCTGCCTCCAGAACAAGGACTAGACACCATCTCAGCAGAGTCTCATCAGGGACATTGTTCTTATTTGGGGAGAAAATACTCAAGCAACGCATTCCAGGACCCATACCAGGAGGAGTGGAGGAACATGTGGGGAGGTAGGCCTTGCAGGTATTAGATGGAGCAGGGTGGCAGAATGATGAGGCTGATGGGCGGAGCCTGTTAGCATGAAAGTGACTCACCTGGGAGCTCTGTTCTTAACTCAGGATTTAACATCCTAGTAACTTGGTCCTAAGAGGACAAAGGACGTGAATAAATTAGACAAATATGCAACAACCACTTTGGCAGAGTGTTGAAGTCAGAAGGCTTCAGGACAAGTTAGAATGGGAATGTTAGAGTGGATTTATTATGTGAGATTGGAGAACACACTGTCTGACTGTGTTTCTTGGGGTGCACAGAAAATGCTTCATCCACTAAGGTACTGAAGAGTGCATGGGGGAGTGGGCATAGCTGAAGTTGCTGGGAGATCCCATGGAACTGGGATCTCTAGGAGCCATAAAAACGAGAGGATTCTGGAGTGTCAGAGGAAAGATGGTGGTATTGCCTTTCAGAACAGGGTGGATGTCATTTCCATGATGGCCAGAGTGGCCTGCTGACCACATAGATCTTGGTCAGTGACCAATGGGTCATGGGGCAAGGAAGATGGATGAGCAGCCAGGATGTTATTTGGTGTGTGGGATCTAGATCTTCATCTTGAGGGGTCTGGGTCTTCAGTCCTTGCTCCTGTTGGGCTACGGTTGCTGCAAACGCCTGCTTAGCAACTTTTCCCCAAGCAGGAAAGCAACCAGAAGCATCCATACATCCCCTGGGTTCAAGATAAGTTCCTGCCTGTCACCATTATGTAGTCTCCACTTGAGCTTCTCCTTGAAGACCTACTGACTACGGGCAGGTGGGGGTTTGCACAGTGTGCCATTGTTGCCTCTGAAGCACCACCTGGTGTCATCTGACATTACCTGCAAGCTCCTTCCTACAGCTGTTCCTCCCTGCTGAGAGAGTCCACGGTATCCGCCTCTGTGCAATGTCTTGTATGAATGATGTTGGAGAGGGGACAGGCTTGGCCTGTCTGTTCTCTTTTGTTTCTGTGGGATCCTTCAGTTTTCCCTCTTCTTCCCTTCATGCTGTGTCTCTGAGGGTACCCACCCTTTTCTCCCTGGTTTGCCCTCAGAAACCATGTCCTTCAAGGCCAGCTTCAAGCCGCCTTGCAGGCTGGTGCTTTCAAGTGCCAAGTCCTGACCTGTTCTTAGTGTCTGCCCTTTCCTGCTGGACTCTCTTGGGGATGATTTGGTCTTGATTTGTCTAAGTCCTTGTTTCAGAAACACACTCAAACTGTTTTCTCCCTCTGCTGTTGTACCACCACGTCATCAACACAGAAGGCTGCTGTGGCTAAGGGTTTTACCATTTTTAATTGGGCTATTGAGTTGTATGTTCTCCTTATGCATTTTTGATTCTAACCACGCATCAGGTATATGCCACATGTCTTTTCCCAGTTCATGGGCTACTGTTTGCATGTGGAAATTCTGTTTTCCCACCATTTAATGATGAGACTGTACTCTGCCCATAGTGCCCTTGTCAAAAATTAGTGGACCATTTGTGTCTGGACTTATTACTGGGTTCTGTATTCTGTTCTACTGGTCTGTGTAGCTGCTTTTAGTGCCAGTACCATATATATATTTTTTCTTTTTAAAGTCAGGCTGGAGTGCAGTGGCGCAATCACAGCTCACTACAGCCTCAGCTTCCTGGTTTCATTCAGGTGATCCTTCTGCCTCAGCCTCCTGAGTAGCTGGGACTACAGGAGCGAGACACTACACCTGGGTAATTTTTTCATTTTTTGTAGAGGCGAGATCTCACTTTGTTGCCCAGACTGAGCTCAACCTCCCGGACTCAAATGATTCTCTCTCATTGGCCTCCCAAAGTGCTGGGATTGCAGGCATGAACCACTGCACCCAGCCCACTGTTTTGCTTACTGTAGCTTTGTAATATAATTTTAAATCAGGAAGTGTGATGCCTTCCACTTTGTTTTTCTTTCTTAGAATTGTTTTGGCTTTGGGGTCTTTTATAGTTTTGTGGGAATTTCAGGATTTTTTCTGTTTCTGTGAGGACTACCATTGGGATTTTGATAGGGATTGTGTTGAATCTGTATATTGCTTTTGGTAGTATGAGCATTTTAACAATATTCTTCCAATCCATGAGCATGGGATAGCTTTCCATTTATTTATGGCTCCTTCAGTTTCTTTTGTCAGTGTTTTACTTATAGTTTATAATATTTATAATTAGCAGGTGATTAACAAATTTATTTTTTTATTTATAAATATCAGGTGATTCATACATTTCTGTTCCTTTGGGGCCAGTTACTGGAGTTTTATTGTGTTTTTTTGGTGGTGTCATGTTTCCTTGCTTTTTTGTGTTTCTTAGTCCCTGCATTGATGTCTATGTGGTGCAATCTCCTCTTCCAAACCTTACAGAGTGGCCCTCCCCTGCAGATGGCTTAGGGTGTGGGCTGGGCAGGGTACATGGCTCTAACTCCACGTGGGTGCAGGAGTGTAGTCTCTATGCAGTTTCTTCAGTTGTGATCAGGTCAGTGAGAACTATGGTGTATCTGTGGTCCAAGCTGTGGGAGTTTGTGGCTGGAATAGTGGCCATGTAGTAGGTCACTAGGGCAAGGGCATTAGTGAGGACTGTGGTACCTCTGTGGTCTGGTCTGTGGAAGTCTATGGCCATAACAGTGGCTGTGTAGGTTGCTAGGGCAAGGGCTTTAGTGAGGACTGTGGGTAGTTCTGTGGTCTAGGCTGTGGAAGTCTGTGACCTTGACGGCAACTGTGTAAGTCACTAGGGCAAGGGTGTTAATGAGGACTGGGCTGCCTGCATGGTCTAGGCTGTGAGAGCCTATGGCCATAACGGTGGCTGTGTAGGTCACTAGGGGAAGGGTATTAGTGAGGATTGTGGTGCCTGTGTAGTCTAGGCTGTGGGAGTCTGTGACTGTGATGGTGGCTAGGTAGGTCACTAGAGCAAGAGCTTTAGTGAGGACTATGGATGGTTCTGTGGTCTAGGCTGTGGAAGTCTGTGGCCATGCTGGTGGATGTGTAGGCCACCAGGGCAAGGGCTTAGAGACTCTCCTGTCCTTGTCTCTCTCGCACTGAGAAGTCTTAGCTCAGGGCCTCTCTCTCAGTGCTGTGTCCGACATGGCTTTCAGGTAGCCACAGTAGCTTGGGTTCCAGGGCACAGATGCTCAGGGTAGCTGTGCAGGCTGTTCCTGGGCTCAGGGTTTGTGAACCTGCTGTACCACCTGTTGGTTTGCTGCGGGTTCACTCTCCAAGCACAAGGGGGTGCAGGTCTCTTCCTGAGCTGAGTCTTGCTCTGGGCACACCCCACAGCTCTTTCCCGGGGGACTGGGATGCAGCTGTGTTCTGACCCTGGGGGCAGGGCACAACACTGGCACAGCTCTGGGGAAGCCCTCCCCTTCCGTGCATGGTGGTCCTGGGTATCTGTGCCCTGCAGGGTCTCTGTTGCTACTCTTAGGACATGCTCTGACTGATGATGTGGGCAGTGGCTGCACAGGCCTGGGTGTGGACAGGGCGGTGGTGGTGTAGGCTGGGGCGTGGGCATTGTGGGCTCTTCCCCTGGGTTGGCGCGCTCCTGCAGAGCTCTAGTCTGTAAGGACTGCAAGGGTCCCCAGTCTCGAGGACTGCTGAGGTCATGGTGCTGACCTTCCCCTTGGGGACGTTCCTCTGATCCCCCCTGGTCCTGGCACGACCCAGGCAGGTGCTCCTGTCCCTTCCTCGCGTGGCCATCCTGAGTGTATGTGCCCCACAGGGTCTCTGCTGTTGCCTCGCTGCCCTCTGGAGCCCTTTGATGGTTCTTTTGGTCGAAGTGTAGACGTGTATTTCTTGATTTGTTTGTGTGTGGGCAGGTTGGTCATAACACTGGCGTCGCTGCATGTTTGTTAATTTTTAAAAATTAAAATGGCCATCATATATTCCTTTTCTTATCACTCATGTGGTTGAATAATTAAACCCTGGAATCAGACATGATTCGTGGTTCATTATTTCTTTTTCACATGGTGTCTATGGAAAGATTTTGTGAAATTTCTGTGCTTTTGGATCTTTTTAATGTATAAGTGATTTTTCTACATTTGGCTATACAAAAGGTATTTATTTCATAAGCCACATGACTTGAAATTCCACATACTTAAGAAAAAGGCCAGTCTGTGTTCTTAAGTGTGCCATGCTGAGTCTACCTAATCTACTTTGGTGTAGGTGAGCCCACATCCCACTATTTGGTCAGTTATTGCCACTTTTTAGCACCCTAGGAAGAGCTGGTCTGTGATTTTTCTGTAACTGATTTTGAAATAAAGGATTTGATGACATAGTTGTATATCTTTAAGGAAACTGGAGCTGTAGACATATAATATGTAGAAGATATGTAGAAGGGATGTAGAATATAATAATTCATAATTAGTCTGTTGATAGAAACTTGGTTTTTTTTCTGCCCAACTTTTCATAGCATAAACGAACATTTTTAAAAGTGAGGGCTGTTTCTTAGAACAAGGGATCCATTCATTCCATTTATTATTTATAATACTCCATTTTATTGTTGGCCATGATTGTTGGCCATAAAAATCCCACGAGATTTTGGTGGTTTAAATAAAAGATCTGTATATGACTATATTATAGTTCACAGGACCTTTTGAAAAACTGGCTTTCTTCAGAATTTCTTAGAGGAAGAGCCTGTTATAAACAGCAGATGTTAGCCAACTTGTACCTCATTAATTCACTGATGTACAGGTCAGAAGGGAAATTTGTCTCTGTACATGAATGTGTTCAGAAAATAGATTAGTTTTTTACATTCTGAAATTAATAAAGAACAAAAAGAAAAGGGAACAGAATGCACAGGCATCTGATACTTGTTTGCCATAAGGTATCGACTTTCTTTAGTTCTGCTCTTGTTATGAGAGTCATTTAACTGTATCATTCTATATTTTGACTATATTTTTGTCTATTCTAGAAAAATACTAAGTAAGACACATGAAACCAGAACTGTGAAAGAATTTTCTTGGGAACATTTTAATTCCTGGTGGTCATTATTCCTGGAAGACATTCGACCCTGCTATTTTTTAAAGTGTCATCTTTAGGCCATCTTAGAAGATTATGAACAAGTCATGGGTTTCTTGAGGCAGGGTGAGATTGGCTATATATGCTGACTTGGTTGTCAGTGCTGATGGTGGGATCTGGGCAGGTGCTTCACCTCTGTGTTCCCACTAAAGCTGTGCTTATCCTGGGGTTCTGGAAGGTGAAGCGAAGGTGAGGGGCTTTGCTCTGGAGTTCATACATCTTGCAGGTGGCAGAGCCAAGTGGGACTCCGAATGTTTGGACTCCAGAAACCGTGTTCTGACCTGATACTCTTTCCCTGGATGGGTTTCTACCCCACCTGGGAGGAACATGTCTGTGTTTAATTATCTCCCTCTCTGTCAGTTGCTCTGTCTTCAGGTGGGGAAGGTGTGATGGCAGAGGTGGTGGGAGTGAGGGAGGCAGTAAGGGAAGAGAGGCTGCTGTCTCAGTGTCTTTAGGGATTGACTGTTATTTAGTTTTTGTCTTATGAGATCGTTTTTTAAAAGCGTGGTTCTTTCCTGACAGGTGCAAAGAGTGAGTGCCCATAAGCCTGCCAGCGAGTATTATCTGATCTCACTGTTTTGTAATGTTTAGTTCATACCTGTTTTTCAAGAAATAAAAACATTACTAACTGAGTTGAAGTCTGTGTATCCTCCCTGACCACAGCACCCCCCCCCACCATGTTCTTCCTTTCCAGAAGTAACATTATCCTGAATTTCATTTTTGTTAACCCAGTCACACTTTCATACATTACAACATAGGCATATAACCATAAGCTGCAGTATATAAACATTTGGCATGTTTTTCTCTTTACCTAAGTGACATCGTGTTATATTCACATCCTCTTAAACCTGTGTATAGCCTTGTTGCCCGTGTTATACGTGTCCTTCCTTGCTAACACTGAGAATTACCAATGGAGACGTCTGTAGTTTTGATTAGTGTATTTTTGAATGACTATTGTGATCTTATCTGTTACCCTGTTGATGGCCATTACTTTTTCACTGTTGTGTGCTGATGTTGACTATGGCATTGAATGTGAGTCCACATACACACATGCAAGTCTTTCCAGGTGTATGCCCTGGAAGATAGTCACTGAATTGGGGTATGTACACCTTCATTTCTGTTCAGTAGTGCCAAATTGCTTTCCAAAATGATTTTATATCCCCACCAACAGGATACAGGAATTCACATTACTTTAGTTGCTAATTCTTGGTATCGTCAAGCTTTTAAAATGTTAATAATGAACATTTCCCTGAATGCTGATAGGTTTATAGGACTGCTGACAGTTTCCCTCTCTTGTGAAGTGATCTGTTCATATCTTTTGCCCCTTATATAAAAATCAGACTTTGTGTTGCATTGTGTGTCTTTGTTTAGAAGGAATTCTTAATGCTGCTTGCAACATAGACTTGTATTCTTGGATATATCTGTGTTGTTACATGTAGAAATGTTTTATTCGCTATCATGGATTTAAACTATTACATGTATGGAGACGACAATTTATTCACCTACTGTCTGTGGACACTGGAGTTGTGTTCTCTTTGCCTTTTATATGAGGTTGCTGTGAGCATTTTTTGTGATGTGTCTCCCGGGGCATGTGCACCAGAGCTTCTCTGAGATACACACTTGGAAGTCAGGTACTCCAGAGGTCATGGGGTATATATGTCTTCAGCTGTACTGATGATTCTGACTTTTTCCTTGAAAATTTCATGTTAATATATACTCTTAACAGAGATGTTTAAGTAATCTGGTTGTTCTTCATTCTGTCCAACGGTTTTTATTGTCTGACTAAAAAAATTGTCAATCTGGTAGGTGTAAATCTTATTGTGATCTCACTGTGATTTGAAATGGACATTTTCCTGGTCTCTCATGAGGATGAACACCGTTCAGATGTTTACTGGCCTTTTAGGTGTTTTTGTGAAATGTGTTTTCCTGTTGTATGGTTTATCTTTTTTATTTTTCCTATAGGAGCTCTTTATAAATTCTGTCTCGTGCTTTGTCAGCACAGAAGCCCTTGATTTTCTTGAAAAGGCTCTGGGTTTCCAGGTACACTTGCTCATGCTGTTTGCTTGACATGGAGTATAAATTCCTATTGAAACTCACTGAGTTCTGTGGCGCTAGAAGCAGCCACCAGCAAAGCCTGGCCTGATGTACCAGCTAGATGTGCCCTCTCCCTCCTCAGAATTCTCACAGTACCTTGTCTTGGCCATTGTGCAGTCTTCTTGGTATTTCATTTTTTGTTGGCTCTGTTTACTCTAGTAGGTAACACTGTTTGTGGGGGAGGGAGGAACTGTTTCTTCATCTTCTGTTTCCCAGTGCCTGTCATGGTTAACTGTGTGCTTTAAGCGGCAAGTAAGAGAAAACCCAACTACAGTGGCTTAAATAAGCAGGATTAACAAAGCCCCACAGAACCAGGAATCTGGAGTCAGACAGCCATGCCTAAGAGTCTAGGCCCTTTCCTTCTGCTCTAGTGACTTCCGTTTGCCTGGGCTCTTGCCCTGCTTGATCTTCATTCAGATAGGAATGGTGTGTTTCCTTGTGGCATTAGGATTTGAAATTCTCTTCACTAGGCTTTGCTGTATGTGTCATTTTTGGCCACATGGTGTCATATAGCCATTCTTCTCCAAGGGAAGCTATGATGTTGAATTTTTAGCTTCCCAAGAGAGAAGGTGGGTGGAAATTGGTGTTAAGTGGACCTGCCTGCAGTGTCTGTCACAGAGAGTACTCCACAAATACTCTTTGTTTAACTTTTAAAATTTTTTCAAAATCATTCATATGGATACTTAGTAAGATAGCACCAGAGGGCTTACACCAAAACAAAGACAAAACCAAGTGGCCCCTGTCCCTGGCGTGCTGTCCCAGCCCCAGTTCTGCCTTCTTCTCATGCTGTCTACCAACTTTAAGTGCATTTTAGAGCTCGTGTTATCAGGTTCAGACCTCCTTTATTTCCCTGCCTGTCCTTAGTGAAGTTATGGTGTAATTTTGGTTGAATCCATCTATATTCTATCTTTAATGGCTACGTGAGTATCCATTGCTGAGCCAAGTAGTCTATGTTTTCATTTCCTTCCTTGAATAAATTTGTTTTTGTTTTTTTCTGGAGTTAAATTACCCCCATTGTTTCATTGCGTTAGTTTTTGTTGTGTCTCTAAGTGTTTCCATGTATTTTAACAGGTTTGTGAAATATTTCTTTTCAGTATGATTTTCTGTAGATTAAACTCATGAACTCTAGCTTTTATTTTTTTTAAAACCATCCCTTCTGGAACCCTCTTCCCTTCCATTCTGCACTGGTTTCTCTCTCTCCTGCATAATTGTCTTTATGGGACTTTTCCTTCACTGTTATCCTGGGAATGATGTGCTCAGTCCTGTTTCTGGGATTTAGTAGCTTTCCTCTTTTTTAGTATTATGATTGTGGAACTTCCTCCAGCAGATTTCTGAGAAGACTTCCATAAGAGTTTTTTTTTTTTTTTTTTGAGTTGGAGTCTCACTCTGTCGCCCAGACTGGAGCGCAGGGGCTGCTCCCAGCCACCGCAACCTCAACCTGCTGGGCTCCGGTGATCCTTCCGCCTCAGCCTTCCAAGTAGCTGGAACTACAGGTGCGCACTACCACGCCCGGCTAATTTTTTGATTTATTGGAGAGATGAGGTCTCGCCAAGTTGCCCAGGCGGGTCTCGAACCCGCGGGCTCAGGCAATCCACTCACTTTAGCCTCCCAAAGTGCGGGATTACAGACTGAGCCACCGAGCCCGGCATGACCTCTTTTTTTTTTTTAATCTCAGGAAGGTTTTAGGATCTTCTCTTGATCCCTGATTTGGAAGTTTAGAATTTTGCATTTACATGTATTTTTTATATTCATTACATACTGAGTGTACCCCTTAAAACTTCTTCAGCCCTGGGGATATTTATTGAATTATATATTTGATAATTTCCTCCTGGGTTCTTTGTTCACTTTTTCTAGAATTCTCTTAGATACTGATTTCCAAGATTATTCTGTAGTTTCTATTTTTTTCTGTCCTGTTGTTCATCTCCTTGCATTTTTACTTTACTTTTCTTTAATTTTATTATCCAGACCATTAATAGACATTTTCCCCCAGATTAAAAAATTACTAATAGCTCACTCTTTTGTTGTAATTTATATCTTTTTCATTGCTCTCTGTTTCTGTTTTGTGGTTGAACTAGATCTCCTTAAGAATATTAGTTAATTTTACTTTTTATGGTGCTTCATTTTCTTTTGCCCCAAATTCCCTCTCTTTCTTCTGCGTTCCTATGTTTTTTTCCTGTTTATTTTGATGTCTTGCATGTTAGTGGTTTTCTTGATTTTTTTGGTTAATATAACTGAGATACTAAAATGCTGGTTAGCAGCTCTGCGTGAGGGATGTTTGCCTTGCTAGTTGGAGGCTGATGCTGTAGTGTTTTTCCTGGGAACCCCACATGTCAGCACCACCCTGTCTTTTACCCAGGCTTGTTTGTTGTTCCATTAGAGGACCCTCCAGGCGTCTTCTTGGGAGCATGAGCCTGGCACTGTGTCGACTCTGCTTTATTCTGTGTTGTTTCTGCCTCATCCTTGCCTTCTCTGTGCCTGGTGACCCCCACACCTCATTCTTTTTTCCTGAAATGACTAGTTCTGTGTATTGTGAGTGGGAGGGCTTGGGGACTACAGCTCCTTGCACCCCTTCCACACATGTCCTGTGTTCCCCTTGGTCATCTCCCTCAGTCCTCCGCCTTCTCTGTTTGCTGGGGCTTCTGTATCCCAAGTCTTCTAGTGTTCTCTGGAGTGATCAGCTGGCTTAGTGGATGGTTCCCTCTGAGGCACTTTGATTCGCCATTTTACCCTCTGCTGAGTTTTTTGCCTTTCTTTCAAATGTTCTCTGTTCTCATTGTAGCCTAGGGTTATAGACGTCTTCATGGGCTGTTGAATATGTTTCTTTTTTTTTGTTTACCTTGTTATTTGTGAGTATAGAAATGTCTTTACTGTCGTGAAATTGAAAGTCAATGAATGACTTAAACAGTTTCAGGTTACATATACTATCTGGCACCATTCTAAGTGGTAGCTTTCATTATCTTATCAACCCTTAAAACTTCTGGTTTGTGTTAGGCATTAACTTTCCTAAGAATTATAAATATTCTAGCTCTTTTTATCCCACAACAAAGCCTACAAGGCCAACACTATTAGTATTCTCATTTTACAGGTGAAGATGCAAAGGTACAGTGAGGTTATGTGACTTGTCCTAGAGTGAGTAGCTGGTAGGTGGAGTCTGGATTCTGTGCCATGCAGCAAGGCTCTGGACCATTGCCATGTTTGAGGCTCTGCACAGTGCCTGCGTGTGATCAGAGCTAGCTGAATGTTTGTAGAGGAATATTTTAAAGGGTATGTTGGGTTTTAATTTTTTAACTAAGATGATTTTTTTGTAGATACACCTTTAGCTATCCCCTACTTACTATTCTTTTCTTTGTGAAATCTCAATATCTTTATTCTCATGTTATTTTTGGAGTCAATTTTAATGTCATAAGTAAGGACAGTTTAGTAAAATGGAAACTTCTTTTAAAAAATTAGTATGTTTTTCTTTCAGGTTTTTAAAGTTTTGGAAAATGGAAGACAATAATAGAGCAAGTAATGGGAAAGAGAAGTTGAAATTTTTGTGTTATTTTTGTGAGTAGTCTGCGTACTTTAAAATTATTCCAGTATTTATTTGTCAACTCCAGGTCTGACAGAGGCTTAATATCTTGGATCTACAAGGAACTCAAACATGCTGAAAAGAAAAAAACAAACAACTCCATTATAAAATGGGCAAAAGATATGAACAGATACTTCTCAAAGGAAGACATACGAGCAGCCAACAGACACATGAAGAAATGTTCAACCTCACTAATCATCAGGGAGATGCAAACCAAAACCACTCTGAGATACCACCTAACTCCAGTCAGAATGGCAATTATCAATAACTCAAAAAATAACAGTTGCTGGAGAGGGTGTGGTGAAAAGGGAAC
>CAUYQG010013014.1:0-10778 GCA_963574415.1 Tarsius wallacei | reverse complement strand
CAGCTTTAGCCGGGTTCGGTGGCTCAGCCTGTAATCCCGTGCTTTGGGAGGCTGAGGTGAGTGGATTGCCTGAGCCCAAAGGTTCGAGACCCGCCTGGGCAACTTGGCGAGACCTCATCTCTACAATAAATAAAAAATTAGCCGGGCGTGGTAGCGCGCGCCTGTAGTTCCAGCTACTTGGAAGGCTGAGACGGAAGGTTCGCCGGAGCCCAGCAGGTCGAGGCTGCGGTGGCCGGGAGCCGCCACTGCACTCCAGTCTGGGTGACAGAGTGAGACTCCAACTAAAAAAAAAAAGTGACGGCTTTTACATTCCTCCCTGGGATAAAGGGTCTCTGTTCTTACTTGGCAAATGGCCCTTGAGTTAACAACAAAAAAAGTGGCAAAGAGGCAGGTCTGCTTGGGACTGAGGTAGGAAATGGATTAAAAGAGAATGAATCCTAATTTTCTCCTCTTCCAGAGGAGCCAAGGCTTCTGCTGTCTGGTCACGATCATTTGGCAGACGGCATCCTGCTGGTGCCAGTGATTGGACAAAACTTCCCCTGGCTTCCTGCCAGGGAGATAACTTGTTCCAGCCTCTTATTTACACCTCCATCTGGCAGCCCAGAGGAGGCCCTAGCACGCTTTCGAGTCAGCTGTGCCACGGAGGACAGGCATGCTCTGGCATGGGCCAGTCAAGCACCCCCAATAATGTGGTGGAGGGGTGCTAACGAGGTCAGCTTCTCTGCCTACCTGGCAGGTTGTGCCGTCCAGCTGTTCTATCTGTGTCTGACTCTAGAAGCCTTAGCCTTATCTCTTTATCCATCTCTCCTTCGTTCCCCTTTTCACTTTCCACAAATAATATTGCCATTTTCTCCACTCTCCTCAGACTGCTTCTACCCCTCTCTGTCTCTTTCTGTGTGTAAGTTGTACTCTCCTTAGATTTGTATAATGGGGAAAAGTCTTTCCTTATTTATAGCTACCTCGTCTTGGATGTAGGTATCCAATCTCTGATACGGACTTAGGGTCCAGCCTAATTTTCTACACATTGAATTGAAAAATCTTTGGAGGATGAGAGTGATGGGAGAATGCCAAATGAAGCCCACAGGAGATAATGAGTTTCAACACTGTGGGACCAAAAATTTTAGAATGACTCCTCTTTGGTGACAGAGAAGGAAACGGAAACTTGGAGAATGTGGAGAGCAGAAAGGAATAATGACAATAATGTGATAACAGTACCTGTTATTTGTATAGTATTTACCTTTTGCCAGGCATTATTCTTAACATTGCGATTATTCAATCCAATCCTCCAACAACATTGCAGGGTAAGTTTTATTATTATCCACTTGTTGTGGAGGAAACTGAAGCTCAAAACAGTTAGAGAACTTGCCCAAAGTAACCCAACCAGAAAACTGTGAACCAGAATTTGAAATGAGTTCTATCTGACTTCAAAGTCCACATTCTTATTGTCTAAATTCAATGGACTCACTGAGAAAACTAACCTCTGGACCTTTAGAAAGACAGAGAGTTGGATTTGCAGGTGACTGGGTTAATTACCTGAGAGGCTAAGTGGCCCTATTCTTCTTTTTGTGTGAGAGCAGGTGGCACTGAGGTAGCCTGCTATCAGCACATGCTACTGTTTGTTGGCCCCTCACCAGTCTGGGCCTTTTATTCAGCTTTCCAGGAAAGTGTAGTCCTGCATCTGATCAGACTGGAATTCTCCAATTCCAAAGAGTGTTGAAGTGACATGAAGCAAACCCAAATTGTAGGGAGGAAAGAGGCAGGATGCTAGAACCACCCATTTTTTTCTATACATGCCAGCATTGTGCAGATCTCTAGGTGTCAATAAATATTCCAGAGCAATAGTCCTTCTTAAGAGAAAACATTTTTATGTTCTAATCTAAGTTTGTTATATTGTTGTTTAAAATTGTTTTCTTTTTTCTAGAACAACTGTGTATCTCAAAAACATGCAATTTGGGGGCGAAGACCACAGGATATCACAGAGACCCCTCTTTGCTGTACAGCTGAGAAGTTCAAGGCTCCAGGTGGCTTTAGAGTCACAGACCTGAGTTTCAGTCCCTGTCCAGCTGCTTACTTATGTTGGGACCATGGAAAAGACACTAGATTATCACTCTCCTCTCCAAAACAATGGCTAGCCTGATGACATCAGTAGGATTAAATGATGTGTTCTATGTGAAGTGTCCAGTAACATCTCTGTAAGGAGTAAGTGCTCAACAAATGGTAATGCTCTCCCGTGAGCAATACCATGAAGGCAGAGCAAGGGCCAGAATCTTATTTTATGATTCTCAAACTTGTGTGTGTGTGTGTGTGTGTGTGTGTGTGCATGCCACATGAATGCTGCAATGCCTGCTTCTATGAAGTAAAATGGTTTGTAATGCTTTACAATTATGTAGGGCCTTATAGTTTTCAGAGCACTCATTTAGAGGATATCATTTGATATACACAACAACATGGTAAAGTTAGGCAGGAGTGGTATTACTAGGTTCACTTTACACATCAGAAGGGCGGCTGGGAGGTGACTTTATTAAAACCCATGGCTAGCTAAAAGTAGAACTGGACCCATTGCCCAAACACCTCATGCCTCCTCATCTAGGGGTTTTTCCATTGGTACACCAGATCCTCTTATGTAAAGGCCAAAGAGTTTTACCAAAGAGAAAAGAAATAGTAAAAGAAATATTATGTTGTGGATCATAGATGACATAAGTAACCAACAACCTGATTAGATAGTGAAAGAAAGACTGGACTTTGAGATGATTGAGCAAAAAGCAAACATGAACAAGGCAGTAAACAGCTCAAAAGAAGGGTTGATGGGGAAATGAGAGATTGGTGGCTACTTCAGACCACAGAGTAACTCTTTCCTTTCAGATAAACACTGGTCACTCAGTAATTATGAAATTCTTTCCTATTCATTCTGCTTCTGCAGCATCCTAACTGTACATACACATTTTCTCAGACAAGAAATCCTCCAGTTCATCAGATTTCAAGCTTCCATTTTACTCTCTAGTTTTTCTAAGCCCCGTAACTAGAATACTTGTAATTGTACTTTGCACTGGATAATTGAATATATACAGTTACTCTAGTCTTCCTAGAATACAGAGTTCAGATTACTTAGCCATGAGTGTCTAAAAAGTTACCATGAGGAAATGGAAGGGGACCTCTGAGTCTTCAGTTCTTGTATTTACTGCTCCCAAATGGCTGACCTGAGCTCATTCTGGTTCTTTAAAATATTTATATCCTCAGATTCTAAGCTTCTTTTTTTTTAATCCCAAGACTTCCGAGCCATCTGAGCTTCTTAAAAACCTACCACATCTCTTTCATGACCTGACATTTAATACTCTAACTCTGTGGACATTCTAAAGACTGTTGGATTGTACACTTTAAATAGGCATATTATATAATATGTGAATTCTATCTTAATAAAACCAAAAAATTGAAAGCAGGGTCTGAAAATTTACACCCATGTTCATAGTAGCATCATTCACAATAGCTGAAAAGTGGAAGCAACCCAAGTGTCCATCAACAGATGAATGGATAAACAAAATGTGGTCTATTCATACAATGGAATATTGTTCAGCATTAAAAAGGAAATAAGTTCTGACTCATACTGCAAGAGGGATGAACCTTGAAGATGTTATGCTAAGTGAAATAAGCCAGTCACAAAAAGACAACTGCAGGATTCCACATGAAGTACAGAGTAGGCAAATTCAAGGAGACAGAAGGTAGAATGGTGATTGCTAGGGGCTAGAGGGAGGGAGAAATGGGGAGTTGTTGTTTAATGGGTATAGAGTTTTAATTTTGCAAGATGAAAAGAGTTTTGGAGATTGGTTGCACAACAGTGTGAATATACCTAATGCTACTAAACTGAACACTTTAAAATGGTTAAGGCCGGTCTCAGTGGCTCAATCTGTAATCCCAGCACTTTGGGAGGCCGAGGCGAGTGAATTGCCTGAGTCCATGGGTTGAGACCAGCCCAGGCAACTTGGTGTAGACCTCGTCTCTACAATAAATCAAAAATTAGCTGGGTGAGGTAGTGCACTCCTGTAGTTCTGGCTACTTGGAAAGCTGAGGTGGAAGCCTCACCGAAGCCCAGCAGGTCAACGCTGGGGTGGCCATGAGCATGCTACTGCACTCCAGCCTGGACGACAGAGTGAGGTTCCAACTCAAAAAAAAAAAAGAAAAAAGAAAAAAAGTGATTAAGATGGTAAATTTGTGTTATGTGTATTTTACCACAATGTTTTATTTTATTGTCTTTTTATTTCAAAATGTAGGGTACAATTCTGGTTTAGGTATATAAATGGTCATTGTATAGGTAAAGGTTGGGCCTCACTTTGGTCCCCACTGCACCTGATTTGAGATCAGGTACCCTTATTGATGAAGTGTGCCCTCTCCCCTCCCCCTGCAGTTTCCCACTACTGCCAATCCCTTTCTTATAGCATTATGACAATTGTTCAGGGTCTGCTTATCAGTGAGAACATGGAGTACTCAGTTCTTTGTTTCTGTGGTAGATCATGGAGTGTTATAGACTCTAAATCCATCCAAGTTGCTGCGAAGTTCATAATTTTGTTCTTTATGGCTGCGTAATAGTTCATTGTGTATATGTACCCCATTTTTTTATCCAGTACACTTTTGATGGGCAGCACGGTTACCTCCATGTTTTTGCTATTGTGAATAATGCTGCAATAAACATGCTTGTGCAGGTATCTTTTTCATGGAGTGATTTGAGTTCCTCCGGGTATATTCCCAGAAAGGGAATTGCTAGGTCATATGCAAGGTCGATTTTGAGATCTTTTAGGAATTGCCACACTGTTTTCCACAGAGGATGTACTAGTTTATACTCACACCAGCAGTGTAGAAGTGTTCCCTTTTTGCCGCATCCTCTCCAGCATCTGTTGTTTTTTGAGTTATTGATGATGGCCATCCTGAATGGAGTTAGGTGGTATCTCAGTGTGGTTTTAATTTGCAATTCTTTAATGATTAGTGAGGCTAAGCATTTTTTCATGCATCTATTGACTGCTTGTGTGTCTACTTTTGAGACAAGTCTATTCTTATCTTTTGCCCACTTTTTAATAGGGCTGTTTGTTACCACAATGTGTTAAAAAGCGGGGAAGCTGTGGTCTTTGGGCATCATTGCAGGAAACCACAGCCTGAATTCCTGTGATATTCCAAATTAATGATAGGAGAGCTTTCAAAACCTAGTATAGTTTTAGAAGAAAGTAATAGTCATATTCTGCTGAACTATTTTAAAATTCTCAGGGGTGAGAATTATAAGTCAGTTACTCCAGACTTTTCTGAGATTGATACTAATTGATACTCATATTTTTTATTCATTTATTCAACAAAAATTGATTTAGTGTCTTTTGTGTCCTAGGCATAGTGCTAAATGCTAGAGAAACAGTGGTGAGACATCACTGCCCTCACCCTCATAGGTCTTACAGTCTGATGGCTGAATAAATTGGTGTGAAGCATGATTTGTCCATGTAAAAATCTGGCTTCATAATCAGTTTCTGTTGGAGGCATTTTTAGTCCATTTTACAGATGGAGAAAACTGTAGATCAAAGGGGTTGGGAAGGTCCCCAATATTCCACAGCCTCCAAGTTCCATGCTCTTTCTGCATATCATAATACATCATCAAAATTTTGAACATTTTACTGAGTTAGAAGACTTAAAAAATAAAAATACAAAATACAAACCAAAATCCTTAAAGTAGTCTGTGTTGGCCAAGAGTGGCTATTTCTCTAAAGTCTGGCAAGCTCTTAGCTTTGCTTTCCTGAACTTTGAGTTTCAGGCACACACCAAGCCCCAGAGAAGAGTAAATGCTGATGCCATGGAAACAGCAGTAGGTGGCACCACTCTGGGGGAGGAGTATTTATGCTCCTCTGACATGCGTGGCCAGGCTGTTGTTCACGTGAAAGGGTGCCCAACAAGACTAGGGACACCCAGGTTTGCCAACGTAAGTCATTCTTCCCTGATTAATAAAGGTTTAATGTCCAAGGTTATAAACTGCTGAGAGAGGGTTAGGGAAAGAGCTAATCTATGCACTCTGTGGTCACCAAAATGTAAGCAACTCTGCTTTAGACCACTGGCTTGGAACGAGACAGATTCTCCATGAATCTGTCCTGTGGCTCTCAACAAGTTACTCTCCCTCTCTGAAACTAGAGTTTTCTTATGCATAAAATGAAAGTAATAAACCTTTCTTCAGAGAGATGCTGAGATTGGAGATGATGTATAAAAAGAACCAGGTGCATCATAGAACCTGAAATAGCTACTATTGATGTTATTGTCATAGTTACAACAAGATTAATACTAGTAGCATGTCTCAGCAAATGAAATGTTTTATAGTTCTGACCATCCCAGCCCTAACCCCCAACAACTGTCACTACACCCACTCTTCATTTTTTCATCAACATCTGTCTCTTCTTCCTCCATTCTCCTTTAACAGACATCACAGAGGATGAAACTGTACATATTCCCAGATCAGGGCACCTTCATAAGATGAATCAAACACCAGGGCTTGAGTGAGCACCAGATGGAGATAAGGAAACCAGGAAGTATGTCATCAGGTAGCAGGGAAAGTCAAGGGAACTGATAGGTCCTTTACTGGGTCTCACCCTCTGCTATCCTGATGACTCGCCTTTGTCAAAACTTCCCCAGCCAAATAAGCCTTGTTTTTGTGTTTCAAACACTTCACCTTCCTTCAATAATCACATTCAATGTTGAACACTTCTCACTTTTAGAAGCTGTCTGACCCTAAACTCTGCTTCTTTTCCCTTCATCTTGCTGACATTTCACTTTGTCACCCATAGGCACTAGTGTTATACTCTGCACTATCAAGCACTTTGGTTTGGTTTTGTTTACTATTTTATGAGTAATTCCAAAGGAACAAGTCCCTGCGAATTCACTTTTCTGTAATCAGGGTAATTCTATATTTTAAAAGTTCCCCCTTTTATTTGCCTCATTCATTATTTGCCTCTGGAAGCATATATTTTTATTTACCTTCTCTTGAATTAGATTTTTGTTTAACACCCCGGGTTGGGGGTGGGGGGAACAAAAAAACTTGTACAATGAACCTGAAAGTATAAGGGTTAAAAGATTAGGACCCGCTGTGTTGCCCAGGCTGGTCTTGAACTCCTGGGCTCAAGTGATCCTCCTGCCTCTGCCTCCCAATATACTAGGATTACAGGTATAAGCCACTGTGCCCAGCAATGATTTTTTTTAATAGAACATTTTGAATTTTACTTTCCTTCAAGACAAAATTCACACATAGGAAATTCAAGACTCAGAATCAATTTCTTTAATTGAAAGATTATTTAAATTTAAATATAAATTATAGAATAAATTGTTGGAATTGGCTACTGATGATGCATAATGAAAATCTAGCAATGCTTGCCTAATTTGGAAATAATGAGTCTTGAATGTCTACTGCTGCAGACATTTTACAAGCTCATTTAATATTCCTGTGAAGTTGAGATCCCACTTTACAGAAGAGAAAATTAAGGCTCAGAGAAGTAAAACAAAACAAACAAAACCTTCACTAAGTTCATGTGTTTATTTAGTAAATATTAGAGCTAAACTAACATTCTTCCCAGTATCCCTTGATGGGCCGTAGAACTCAATATTCACTAGCTGTGTGACTTAGGGGAATCTCTTAATCCTCTGTGCCTCAGTTTCCTTACCTGTAAAATCGAGAATCTAGATTAGGAACTAATCTAGATTAGTTTAGACATCTGAAGACATCTTTGCAGCTTTAACATTCTATGAGCATAAGGAGTGTGTGAGCATGATTATAAGGATTGGTTGTTTTGGAGCCAATCAGAGGTATTAAATAAACACCACCCTACCAGGTCAAGGTAAAAAGGGGAGGGCAAAAGTTAAAAAAAAAAAACTGATGGAAAGTCTATAAAAACTGTGTTCTCCCAAAGATTCTTTCTATTTGGCAGCTGCTGCCTCACCTACAGCTTCTGACATCTAAGGGGCTCTTCTCTCCCAAACTGTAAGTTAGAAAACTTTCTTTATATACCTGAACTACGCCAGTTAATAAGGGGTTAATGACTGTAGAGGGGAAGGTTTGTTTGCTTTTGTTTTCAGGAAAAATTGATAGTGACTGAAAAACAGGATGGATCTGCTGTAATGATTGTTTGTTTCTCTAAGCATGAGTACTCACTCACTTTTCCTGGTTTGTTGAGGGATGGCAAAATGCTCAAGATTAACTGGCAGTTAAATGTGTTACAAGTTTGAGACACCTGTGAATCTTTGGACTAGAAGAAACAACTTGTTTAGGTTCTAACCAGTTTTTGAGATTCCTGATCACTTAGACTCTCTTTTCATAACAATTACTTATTTCAGCGATTGATTTACATATCTATGACCTTATGTCATTTTCTGCATTCCCTTCCCACACCTACTGGTACAAGCACTGAAGTTTCTTTGTCACAGAAATGAACCCTGGGAATGTTTTGCTCTTTGCCTTCACCCACTGCTCAAATAAGGAAATGATACAGGGTTCGAAACTTCACAGAGCATAGTCATCATTTGATTATGAATTTTCAAATACTCCACTTGTTTGATACTTTCTAGAACATTTCCTGCCGGCACTAGACATTGTGAGAACACTACAGCTTAAGATATTAGGAATCAAAAGCGGTTATATTTTGGTACATTTGCTCAACTATCTGAAAAACAGGCATGTGGTAAAAATACGCTGCCTTTTAAAAGAAACTTTCTTTAAATAGTTACCTAGGACCCTGTTAGCTAATTTGGATGCAGCAGGGGTTTGAGCTCTGCTGCTGTGGTATTCATCACTTTAGCCAAGGCATGCCTGGGGAGCACACTGGGACAGGGATTGGGGAATTGTTGCTGAAAGCCTAGGAGTTCCTTTGGCTCAGGTGCAAGCTTAGAGTAAAAAGCACCATTCAGGTCTCTTACTGGGCTGCTCACACATGTTCAAAGTCACCAGATTTCAGGCTGGCATTGGGGTGGGTAATGAAGCTATGGGCATCTTCATGCATCATATATAAAATTGCTGCATACAATGCCTGTCCTGGCTATTGCAGGCTTTCTTCCTTTTTTTTTTTTTTTTTTGAGTCAGGGTCTCACTGTGTTGCCCAGGCTGGAGTGTAGTGGTAAGAACACAGTCACCTCAGCCTTGACTTCCTGGGATCAAGTGATCCTCCTGCCTTAGGTCTGGAGTACCTGGAACTACAGGCGCATACAATCATTCTCAGCTAATTTTTTTTTTTTTTTTGAGTTGGAGTCTCAATCTGTCACCCAGGCTGGAGTGCAGTGACAGGCTCATGGCCACCCCAGCGTCAACCTGCTGGGGTCTCGTGATCCTTCCACCTCAGCCTTCCAAGCAGCTGAAACCACAGGCACACGCCACCACGCTCAGCTAATTTTTTATTTATTGTAGAGACAAGGTCTTGCCAAGTTGCCTGGGCTGATCTCAAACCCGCAGTCTCAGGCAATCCCTTTGCCACGACCTCCCAAAGTGCTAGGATTACAGGCTGAGCCACCAAGCCCAGCCTTTAAAAAATTTTTTTGTGTAGAGATGTGGTCTTGCTATGCTACCCAGGCTGGTCTCTAACTTTTGGGCTCAAGCAATCCTCCCGCCTTGGCTTCTCAAAGTCCTGGGATTACAGACATGAGCCTCCGTGCCCACCCTGCAGGCTTTCAATGAATAAGCTCCCTTATGTTTGTCTGAAAAACCCATCTGCCTTGCACATAGAGAAGCAGATGGGCTCTCTGCTGCCTTATATGTCTCCAGGTGTTAAATATCCCTAATTTACAAATGATTATTATCATTTCAAAGAATTGCTTCAAAAAAAGGCAGAAAGAACCATACCATAGGGTTCCATTTGCTATTTTGCTGAATAGAATTAGAGATAAGATTTCAAGTCATAAGCCAGTAGGATGTGACTTGCAAAATCCTAGAACATCACAATTTAGGTGTGTCAGATATAGTCTTTCTGGGCCTCAGTTTCCTCATTTCTTTTTTTTTTTTTTTTTTTTTTGAGTTGGTGTCTCACTCCGTTGCCCAGACAGACTGGAGTGCAGTGGCCGCTTCCGGCCACCGCAGCCTCGACCTGCTGGGCTCTGGCGATCCTTCCACCTCAGCCTTCCGAGTAGCCGGAACTACAGGTGTGCGCTACCACGCCCGGCTAATTTTTTTAATTTATTGTAGAGATGAGGTTTTGCCTGCCCAGGCGGGTCACGAATAATTTTTGATTTATTGTGGAGATGAGGTCTTGCCAAGTTGCCCAGGCGGGTCTCGAACCCGCAGGCTCAGGCAATCCACTCACCTCAGCCTCCCAAGGCTCGGGATTACAGGCTGAGCCACCGAGCCCGGCGAATATTTTCACTACGCTCTTCAATACCAGATCCCTGATTCAAGAAGTTAATGGCCTTCTAATAATATTTCTACTTAAAATATATTGCACACTGTTTATGTAGACACTACCGTGGGTCCTTTACATATGTTACTTAATCCTCACAAAATCCCTAAAAGAAGTATTAGCATCCTGATTACACAGATAAAGAAACAGGTACGCCGGGCTCGGTGGCTCAGCCTGTAATCCCATGCCTTGGGAGGCTGAGGTGAGTGGATTGCCTGAGCCCATGGGTTCGAGACCCGCCTGGGCAACTTGGCAAGACCTCATCTCTACAATAAATCAAAAACTAACCGGGCGTGGTAGCGCGTGCCTGTAGTTCCAGTTACTTGGAAGGCTGAGGCGGAAGGATCGCCGGAGCCCAGCAGGTCGAGGCTGCGGTGGCCGGGAGCAGCCACT
>CAUYQG010013012.1:0-36435 GCA_963574415.1 Tarsius wallacei | reverse complement strand
CTGGATTCTTCAAATCTTTAATGTCTGTGAAGTCTGCATGGAATAGACACTTTCCTTATTTACTTTCTTTCCTTTTTCTTTTTTTCTTTTTTTTTTTTTTTTTTTGAGTTGGAGTCTCACTCTGTCGCCCAGACTGGAGTGCAGTGGCCGCTCCCGGCCACCGCAGCCTAGACCTGCTGGGCTCTGGCGATCCTTCAGCCTCAGCCTTCCAAGTAGCTGGAACTACAGGCGCGCGCTACCACGCCCGGCTAATTTTTTGATTTATTGCAGAGATGAGGTCTCGCTTGCCCAGGCGGGTCTCGAACCCGCGGGCTCAGGCAATCCACTCACCTCAGCCTCCCAAAGGCGCGGGATTACAGGCTGAGCCACCGAGCCCGGCTACTTTATTCTTTCATTGAGGCTACTATTTCCTGCAGATATGATCCAGAGAAGTCTTCCAATAAAGACTTCCCACAGATGCAGCTTTTAGCAAAACCACTGCCTAGCTGACATGTAAATCTTTTACAATCATTCCAGCCAACTTTCCATTAACCATGAGATGATCATAGATTTGCACTGTAATCAAAGGAGGAAAGTAATAATTCTGTATTTGTGAAAATTGCAAAATTATACTTTTTCAAATCAACCAAGATATTTACATAGTCAAAGGCATCCATTGTCTGGACTGATATAGTATCAATCTCTGCTACATTGTTTCTATTATAATGTGGGTATTCCCACAATCACTTCCAATCAGACACAAATGGTATCCTTGCTAAAGACCAACAATAATAATAATTAACTTTTAGCAAGTGTCAATTTACCTGAATTATTTCATTTAATCTCCAAAGCCCTATACTTAGGTATAGCAATTTTTGTTCCCACTTCTGAAGCACAGAGAAATTAAGCAACTGTCCAACATCACAAACTTTTTAAGTAACAAAGCTAGGATTTGTATCCAATTATGCCTGCATCATGTAATAAGTACATATTGAATAAATGTAGGTAAATAACTATAATAATCAACATATTGAAATACAAAAGAAAACTTAGAATATGAATTTTCACCAGGCGCGGTGGCTCACGCCTGTAATTCCAGCACCTTGGGAGGCTGAGGTGAGAGGATTGCCTGAGCCTACGGGCTCGAGGCCTGCGCAACATGGTGAGATCTTATCTCTACAATAAATTAAGAAAAACTAGCCAGGCATGATGGCTCATGCCTGTGGTTCCAGCTACTTGGAAGGCTGAAGCAGAAGGATCGCCAGAGCCCAGCAGGTTGAGGCTGTGGTGGCTGTGAGCATGCCACTGCATTTCAGCCTGGGCGACACAGTGAGACTCCAACTCAGAAAACAAAACAAAACAGAATATGAGTTTTCAAGCAATTAGAAAGGTTTGAGGCAGTATGGATTGAACACCTAGCATTTCATTGAAATAGGAAAACAAATGGTTTATGAATTGGAAAAGAAGAAATTAGGATTTTCTGGGGTCTTGTAGTACACTTTCATCAGTTCATCTAGGATCCTAGAAAATGACGAAAAACAAAAGCAAAAGTTCTCTAGTAGTGACTTTGATAAATAAGTGTTGGTTTGCTTTAGTTAGGAAAGGGCACAGAGAACACCTGCATCTGGTGTTTGCTAATTAATCAGCCTAGCTAAATTAATAAATCAGATGAAATAGCAAATCTTGTTTCTAGCAGCAAAACAAGCTGAGGAATTGACATCAGGGAGTGACAGGACTGTGATGAGCTAACCAGGTTTGAGACTGAGCCCTCACAGCACCAAGAAGTCACTAGTGAGAAGAATGACAGCCACGGGGGAAGAAAAGCTAGGCAAAACACGATCACACCCAAGGTAGTAAGTACTCAATCACCAGATTGCCTGCTGAAAGATGAAGTGAAAAAAGAGGACTATTTGCTCAATGATGTATGACCATCTCCAGGGGGGATACAAAATCCAGAAGACATAAAATTGGTTCCAGACATCTGACCATATGGGTGTGTGTACACACCAAACATCTGTTAATACGAGTCTCATGGGAAAATCAATGAGGATCTAGAGGAATAAATTGTTATCATGTGGATCAGGGTGCAAAGAAGTCGACCTCGGATGTTACCTGAGACCAGTGTGGAATTAGGGTACGAGACTAAAATCTAATTTTATTTTATTTTTTCCTTTCTTCTTTCCTTCCTTCCTTCCTTCTTTCTTTCTTTGTTTTGTCAGGTTCTTACTCTGTTGCCTGACAGATCACAGCTACTGCAGCCTCGACCTGCTGGGCTCAGGTGATCCTCCCGCCTCAGCCTTCCAAGTAGCTGGGACTACAGGCATGTACCATCATGCCCAGTTAATTTTTTAATTTATTATAGAGATGAGGTCTGGCTATTTTGCAAAGACTGGTGTCGAACTCCTGGACTCAGGCAATCCTCTCATCTCAGCCTCCCAAAGTGCTGGGATTACAGGTGTGAGCTACTGCTCCTGACCAGAGAACCCATGTTCTAAAACCCCCATCACTTATAATTAAATAAGGTTAAAACTTCAGAGGAAGGTTGAAAGGGTGAGTGAGCATTTAAAAATTTCTTTTCCATAATTCAGAAGAAGACATGTGAACGTTACCAAGTGTTCATCTAATTAGTGATTCATTTATTGCATCAGGCTGAAAAATACCCCCCAAAGATGTGTAGGTCCAAGTTCCCCAGAACTTGTAAATGTTTCTTTATAAGGCAAAAGGGACTTTGCAGATGTGATTAAATTAATGATCTTGAGAGGGGGGAATTATCTTGGATTATCCAAGTGGGTCCTAAATGTGGTCAAAAAAGGCCTAATAAGGAGGCAAAGAGATTTGACCCAAAAGAAGAGAAAAACGTAATGTGATGATGGAATGAAAAGTTTTGTAGATGGAAAAAGAGGCCACAAGCCAAAGAACACAGACAGTCACTAGACGCTTTAAGGCAAGGAAGCATTCTTCACTCACAGTCTCTAAAAGGAAACAACTCTGCTGACACTTTGACCTTGACTCCATGAACTGATTTTGGACACCTGACTTCCCAAACGGTAACAGAATGAAGCTGTGTTGTGTTAAGTCACTAAATTGTGGTCATTTGTTACATGAGCATAGAAAATGAACACATTCATCAAACATTTACTGATCATATATACTGGGGGTCAGACACTGGGCAAGGCTCTTGAGAACAGTAACATGTGCTGAGTATCCCTGAACTTTTGTTACCATCTCTGAAACTCAGCTTCCTCATTTCTAAAATGGGGCGACTCTACATATTTTATAGGGCTCTTAGGAGGATTAATAATAGCAAGAGGAGGATAAATAATAAGAATAAGAAATTTGGCACTAGAGAATGTTTACTACGGGCTAAACACATGTGTCATTAATCTTTAAAATAATGCTAAAAAGTAGAGACTACTATAAACTCAAGCTACAAATTATACTTCAATATGGAAAGGGGGAATAAACCATAAGGAAAATACTTAGGGTGGATTTAGAGATTAGGAATCTTGCCCAAAGGCACTCCAGGGCTAGGCTGGGGTATAAGCCATGCCCACTGACCAGAAGCATTGTAATGGCTGTATCTGGCACATGGCAAACTCTCGATCAATCATATCTTGCTGTCACTAAAGGTGTGATTTTTTTCTTTCACTAATTGCACCCTTTATTTTTATTTTTTGTGTTGTAGCTTCAGGGTTTACAATACATATCTTTAATTTATCATAGGATACCATGATGGTTAATGGTAGGTGTCAAATGAACTAGACTGAGTCATGCCTAGATGGGTGGTGAAGCATTGCTCTGGGGGTTTGGGGACTGGGAGAGGAAGATTCACCCTCAATGTGAGGTGGGGGGCACCATTCAATCAGTTGCCAGCTTGCTATAAAAAACAGGTGGAAGAAGGGGAATAAGTAGCTTGCTAAGTTTCCTCCCTCCCTTTCTCTCCCTTCCCTAGAGGGATGCTTTGCTTCCTCTCCTCCTGCCCTTGGACATAAGATTCCAGATTCCCCGGGCATGGTGGCTCAGCCTGTAATCCCGCGCTTGGGGAGGCCGAGGTGAGTGAATTGCCTGAGCCCGCGAGTTCGAGACCCGCCTGGGCAACTTGGCGAGACCTCATCTCTACAATAAATTAAAAAATCAGCCGGGCATGGTAGCACGCGCCTGTAGTTCCGGCTCCTTGGAAGGCTGAGGCAGAAGGATCGCTGGAGTCCAGCAGGTGGAGGCTGCGGTGGCCAGGAGCAGCCACTGCACTCCAGTCTGGGTGACAGAGTGAGACTCCAACTCCCAAAAAAAAAAAAAGATTCCAGATTCCTCTGCCTTTGGACTCTGAGACTTGCACCCGTAGCCCCCACGGGGCTTTTGGACCTTTAACCTCAGACAGAGGACTGCAGTACTGGCTTCCCTGGTTTCAAGGCTTCAGGACTTAGATAGAGTCACACTACCAGCTTTCTCATTGCCCAGCTAGCAGACAGTCTACCGTGGGACTTCACCTTGTAATCCCACAAATCTTTCACAATAAATTCCCTTTTGTATAGACATATACCCTAGTGGTCCTGTCTCTCTAGAGAACCCTGGTGGGTACAGATACCCTTAAATGGTATGATACCACTTCACATATAGTATAAGAACCTTATAAAAATGTTAAAAATGTGATACTTTGCTTTGGGGGCACAAAGATGGTAAAGCAGAAGAGCACCACAAGAGGAGGGCGGGTACTCCCAGGGCCTCGGGCGGGCACCAGGAGTGCCCGAGGAGAGGGAAAGTGCAGACACCTGAGGCCCTGGGATGAGGACATTCTGTGATTCCCAACCCCGGCACTTGACAAAACCCACCACCTCTAGCCCAAGGCAGCCTTACACCGGAGCAGGCAGAAAAGGAATTACAGTAGGCCGCTTGCCTTCTTCCTCAGATGTTCCCACTTTTTCCTGGCTCCATTCGCTCCAGAGCCTCGACTCCTCAGCCGCACATCGCAGGGCTACGACATATTCCGTAAAAGCCTGCAGCCCTGTGAGGTTGTAGGTTTGCTTTGCACTGAAACGATTCTCAGTGAAGTTGACTTCCATCTACAAGACAGAGACAACCCTGAGCTGGAATGGAGACAGCACGTGTTATCTTTCCATTTTTCCTCTTTGTTATCCAACACTCTCTTACCTTTTCAGAACTAGTAACACGCTAAATCAAAATTTAAAATAGATCATTTTAATAAACAAACTTCCACACGTGTCTGGGAACAACTGGCACCTAAATAAATGTGAATCTCCCAGCGAACCACCACCTCCCTCCCTGTTTCCTGTCTCTGAGCTCTAAGCAGAGATTCCTGTCTCTGGGCTGGTCTGAGTGAGCAGAGCCCTGCTGCTAGTGATTCTGGAGGATGCAAAGCAGAGCCCCATGACAGGGAGCAACCTGGGCCCGGAAGGTGGCTCCAACACCTTGAGATTCAGTCTCATTGAACAGCAGGGACAGAGACCTTTGCTGTGCCAAATCCAACCTTCAAGTCACAAACAAGACCAGGAAAGTCAAATGACTACTTAAATAAAAGTTATCAGATCAGCAGCAAAAAAAAAGGGGGGACCTGAACATTTATCACAACAGCATAAGGGAGGGATTGGCAGTTGTGGGACACGGCCAGGGGAGGAGTGGGGAGAGGGAGCATGTAATAACACAAAGTGTACCTGGTACTAAACCAGAGGAAGTGAGGACCAGTTGGAGGCCTAAATTTCACCTGCACATAGATTACTAATGTACTTAATCCTGACTTGTACCTCACATCTTTATGATATAGCAAAACTAGTACCAGAACACAGATTCCTTCGCTCCTAGGCTCTTTCCCTTTATCCAAATCTTTCATTTGAAACGGACGGTCTTTGGGTAACCAGTCAAGCTGCTGAAAGTCTCAACAGCCTGGATGTATAAATTCATGTTGACACTCTCTTAGGAGGGGAGAGATAAATGCTCAGTTCTCTTTTCCTGACGTTAGTTTCTCATTAGTAAAATGAAAGTGTAGCTTTATATAATTTCTAAAGTTCCTTCTGGACCCAGCCTTCCAAGAGAAACTAAAAATGTAACTATTTCTGAGCAGTCATTGTTGTCCAATATAAACTTTTGCCGGCTGGTTTATAAAACTTATATTGAGCTGATTAACACAAATAAACTGCACAGACCAAGCATGGTGGCTCAAGCCTATAATCTCAACACTGTGAGAGGTCGAGGAAGGAGGACTACTTGTGTCCAGGAGTTTGAGACCAACCTGGGCAACATAGTGAGACCCCGTCTCTACAAAAACAAATCTAAATATTAGCCAGTAGTAGTGGTATGTGCCTGTAGTCCCAGCTACTTAGGAGCCGAGGAGAGAGGATCGCCTGAGCCCAGAGGGCAGAGGCTGCAATGAGCCTTGATTGTGCACTCTAGCCTGGGGGACAGAGTAAGACTCTGACTCAAAAAATAAAAATAAACTGCACTAATAGGCAAGTCTATTGGGCTAGGATGCACACAATAGTCCCACGAGACCCTGCAAGAGAAAGCAGTCCTGATATTTCTCACGTCTATGTAAAAGCTATGAAGATTATACCTAATTACAACTCCCGGGTCTAAAGGAAATTGGGCAAAGGGAGGATGTGCGTCTGTGGCAGAAAATCGAACATCTCAGCCGTAGGTGAACACTGCTTAACTCTCCGCCCGGGGAGAGGGGGGCGGAGCAAGGAGAGACAACAGCAGCTTGGCTGCAGAATCTAGGTTCCCTGAGCATCCTCTTCAAATAGCCCCTGGAGGTGCTGTGGCAGCAGACTAGGATTATGGGGATCATAACTCGGGACAACCTGTTGTTAATGATGCGGACCAGCTGGAACAGGATTAAGAGCGTGAGGAGAGGCGCGACCACATGGTGCCCTCCAAATGTAATTCAAAATTTAAAAATGATGCAAATCCATACAGCAAGTGTAAGGAAGTCTAACAAAGCTCTATTTTACTTTTCATGCTTTAAAAAATACATATACATATATACACATATATACATATATATATATACACACATATATACATATATGTATAATCTTTCTGATTTTCCTCCTCCTTTGCTCTTACCCTTAGCCCATGCTCTGCCTGTGTGGTGGTTCTCATCGCGTTCATGCTCAGAAAGTTTTGCCTAAGGTAGCCGCTGATATGGTTTGGATTGTTGTCCCCTCCAAAGCCCAGGTTGACATGTGATCCCCAGCGTTGGAGGTGGGACCTGGTGGGAGGTGTTTGGATCCATGGGAGTGGATCCCTTACGAACGGCTTGGTGCCAAGCTCAAGGTAATGAGTAAGTTCTCTATTAGTTCTCCAGAGAACTGATTGTTTAAAAGAGGCTGGCACCATCTCCTCCTTGTCTTGCTCCTGTTCTTGCCATGTGACACTTCTCTCTCTCTCTCAGCCTTCCGCCAGGATTACACGTGTCCTGAGGGTCACCAGAAGCCCAGCAGATGCCAGTGCCATGCAGAACCATAAGCCACAATAAACTTCTTTCCTTTATAAATTATCCAGCCTCAGGTATTTCTTTATAGCCACATAAAATGGACTAATACACCACATAAGCTTGTCCTTCCCAGCCCCAAGCTCAGGGGAAGCAAAAAAACTATTCAATCTTTCAAATAATGTACCATTAAGGCTCCTTTTACCTTGGCTTTTTGTCTAGCCTACATGCCTTTGGCCCTCACACAGGGTCTGGGATCAATTGATCCTTTATGTACAGGCTTAGACATAAACATTTCCCAACTCCACATAGGCAATAGAACTCCACCAAAACACTAATTAGTTCTACCCAGTTTGTTTTGAACAGTCTATACTTTACGTCAAATCCTAATCACCCAAAGTGTTTGTCTTAAGAGATGAGTCAGAAGTTTTGGCAGAAAGCTTAAGTCAAATTCTTAAAACAGACTTGAGATCCATTTCTAGGATGTTGACATGGTTTCCTTGTATATAGGAGCAAACCCTTTAGATTGTGGCCACAGGAAGAATTGAAGCTTGCTGAAGTATGGCCACATGAATGACAAACTTGGAGTCAGAAAACCTGGGCTTAGATTTGCAACTTATAAACCTTGTGATCTTGGATAGATCATTTAGGCTCTCTATGTCTCATCTATAAAATGAGGATAGCAAGTCCTCATTTATAGTGAATTTGCAAGTATTAAATAATTTGGAGTATAAGGAAGTACTCTGTAACTCATATAACATCATACAAATATGGGTCTTGTTATATGGACATATTGAAATTTTAGGATTAGTTTTACATGGCTTAGTTTAGACAAACATTTACCGAGCACAGACATGTGCCAGGCAAAGGGAAAACATAGACCAGCATCCCTGCATTTGAAGCATTTGAGGAACTTACAGTCTAATCAGGAGAGAGACAAGTTTAAATGTGCTCATTGTTAAGTGCAATGACAGAGGCATCCAGAGAAGGGACACCAGGTTCGACTCAGGCCCTCAAGAGGAGATATGTCAGACCTGAGTTCTGAAAGATTGGGGTAGGGGCAGAGATGCAAAAGCAGAGAGTGTTCTGGGAGGAGGCACAGAACAGCAAGAAAACATTATGCAGGGTAAACAAGCAATACAGAATTACTAGAGAGGCAGGGGCAAGGTGAAAGATGAGGTTGAAGGGGTCGGTAGGGACCAGGTCTCAGAGGGTTAAGGATCTGGACCTTTTCCATCAATGGGAACCTTTGACAGAAGGTTGGGAAGAACTGAGTTATGTTTAGCTGGGTTTAGAACTGAGAAGACTTGTTTGTGTTTGAAAGCTAAGGACTTGAGAGGGTGTAAGGATTTTACCTTCCTTCCCATAACCTCCAAGAGAACAGGAGGAAGGACAACTTATCTTGGGGACTGGAAGGAAGGTGGCAGAGATGAGTACAGATGTAAGTCAGAAGTGGGATACAGGATGCCGAGAGTTGGAGTAGTTCATACTTGTTGCCCTCACTTAGTGTTGTTTGTTGTTTAGCAATTTTCCAGAGGGACATAGGTCTGGGTTTATTTTTCTTGTTGAATCCTATCCCAGAAGCAGTAGTGACTCTGAGCCCAGACAAAGAGAAGGAATCAAGGAGATTAAAGTAGGTAGCTCACCCCAGAAGTTCCACCAGTTCACTGAGACTATGCCATAGTATAAAGGAAGATGAACTTGTGCTATGTTGGGAACTTCCTTGCTTAGGGGTTTCCTAAACTACAAATCAATGAGTCTAATGTTACATGTAGTCAGGTTACAGGAGAACTGGTTCCAGAGATGGCTTAGAAAGAAAGCTGGGAGGTGAAGTGGCCAATATCATCTCTCTAAACAGAGGACAAGAGAAACTTAACCAATTTTCTTTTCTGAAACAGCTCTGGTCTAGGAGAGTATTCATAGACATAGTATCTATGAATTTCCACCAAAGAAAATCGCATGATAGCCTCCTGGACAAGATGAAAAAAGAAGGCTGAATAACGGTAGTGGTAATCACGTATATTCATAGAAGTCTGAATACATGATCATCCTCAGAGAAGGAGACCCAGGAGCATGACTCATGCCTGTCATCCCAGCACTTTGGGAAGCCAAGGCAAGTAGATTGCTTGAGCCCAGAAGTTCAAGACCAGCCTAAGAAACACAGTGAAAACTCGTCTCTACAAAAAAATTTTTAAATAACCAGCCATGGTGGCATGTGCCTGTAGTCCCAGCTACTAGGTATGCTGAGGTGGAAGGATCGCCTGAGCCTAGGAGGCTGAGGCTGCCATGAGCCATGATCGTCATGTTCATGCGATTGCACTCTAGCCTGGGCGACAGAGTGAGAGCCTGACTCAAAAAAAAAAAAAAAAAAAAAAAAGGAGGGCTTGATTCTCTGGTTGGTCTCTACTGATTTACCACAGGACTCTGATGTAGTCACCATTTTTATTAATAATTGGATAAACGTATAGAAGTTTTATCAAATCTGAAGATATTGAAAAGTTCAAAAGTAGAAAGTTAACTGTAAATTTTGAGTAACTGAATAAAGGTTCTAAATAGGCTGAAATGATGGATAAGACCAACATGAAGAAATTCAATAGGAATAAATACAACACTTGACCTTAGATTAAAAACCAAAAACTGACCTGGCTCAGTGGCTCAATCTGTAATCCCAGCACTATGGGAGGCTGAGGTGAGAGGATTGTCTGAACCCACAGGTTCAAGACCCACCCGGGTAACTTGGCGAGACCTTGTCTCTACAATAAATCAAAAATTAGCCTGACATGGTAGCGCGTGCCTGTAGTTCCGGCTACTTGGAAGGCTGAGACGGAAGGATCGCAGAAACCTAGCAGGTCGAGGCTGCAGTGGCCGGGAGCGTGCCACTGCCCTCCAGCCCGGGTGACAGAGTGAGACTCCAACTCAAAAAAACCAAAAAAACAAAAAACAGAAAACCCAACAACTTATAACATAGTGGAGATAAGTTTTACTAACAACTCTTAAAGATTTAATTGACTCATAATTGATTAAGTGTCAATAATGTGAGGCTGTTACAAAAACATAATAGATATAATTTCAGACTGCACTGATAAAAATGGGAAATATCTTCTGGACTTTGAAGCAAGAAAAGATTTCTGAAGACACAAGATGCATTAAGCATAAAGGAAAATACTGCTAACATTTGGCAGTATTAAAATTAATAAGTTCTGTTCACCAAAAGTCACCAGCAAGAGAGTAAAAAGTCATGCCACATAGTGAGAGATATCTGTAACAAACATAAATAAAAGCCTCATAAACAGAAGATATAAGGAATACCTACAAGTCAATTAAAAAATCAGGCAGACCATCCAGTAGAAAAAATGTGCAAAAGGTTTAAATCAGCACTTCATAAAAAAGGAAGCCAACCAGCCAATAAACACATGAAATGTGTGCAACCTCACTAAAAGTTAGGTAAATGCAATTAAAGCCATGGATTCCCTCATATAATGAAATACTACACAGCAATGAAAATGTATAAACTACAGCATTATATAACATGAATACATCTTAAATGCATAATATTCAGAGATAGAAGCCAAACATTAAAAGTACAAAATGGCTGGGCGTGGTGCACATGCCTGTAGTCCAAGCTACTTGGGAGGCTAAGGCAGGAGGGTCACTTGAGCCCAGGAGCTCGAGGCCAGTATAGGCAACATAGCAAGACCACATTTGTAAAAAATAATAATAATACATGTTTTTAATAACATGAAAAATAAAGTGCATGAACTCCATGTATATGTTTCTCATATATTCCCACTGAGGACTCCTTCATTCTGGGGCTCAAGGCAAGAGAGGATAGGCCCTTAAACTATGTTTTTTCAGGGATGCAGGCTTAAATGGTGAAACCATAATAAAAGCAAAGAAGTGATTACCATGAAAATCAGTGTAATAGCTAAGCTTTCTAGGGAGGAAGGGCTTGGTTGTCAGGAAACAGTCAGCAGAGGGCTCTGGCATACCAGAAATGTTCTGTCCTTGGCCTCGGTGGCTTTTACATGAGCACTGACTTAATGATAGTTTGTTCACTTTTCTAAATGTGTGCTATACAGCACAGTTTTATGATAGGTTGGAAAAACAAAAAGTCAAATAGCCAAACAATAGACTCACTACCATACTAAACACAAACCTGGATGGAATGCAAAAGCAAATGTCTCACTCTAACACGTTCCTGTGCTGAGAAAGCAACATGCCTATGGTAGAACACTTTTCCAACCCAAAATGTCCAAATGGAAAACTGGGAAGGAATGTACTCAATACTGTCTCTCTTTTATTTTCAATGTAAAAAATGAAAATAACATTTCATTTTTTTTTTTTTTTGAGTTGGAGTCTCACTCTGTCACCCAGACTGGAGTGCAGTGGCCGCTTCCGGCCACCGCAGCCTCGACCTGCTGGGCTCCAGCAATCCTTCTGCCTCAGCCTTCCAAGTAGCTGGAACTACAGGCGCGCGTTGCCACACCCAGCTAATTTTTGATTTCTTGTAGAGATGAGGTCTCACCAAGTTGCCCAGGCGGGTCTCGAACCTGAACCCGCGGGCTCAGGCAATCCACTCACCTCAGCTTCCCAAAGCGCGGGATTACAGGCTGAGCCACCGAGCCCGGCTGAAAACAACATTTCAGACCAACAACAGTTGTCAGTGATTCTCTTCTTCAGGTCCTCTGATATTGTGATGGCATGACTTACCCAGTAGCTACCATTGACTGTTCTGAATCGAAGTGTGTATTTTAAATCAGAGGAAACAGGTGCCAACTCAGGCCTTATCCATTTTATTTGGACCATCCGCTTGATGTCCAAAACTGGCTTCACACTGGAAATCTCAGGGGGTTCAGTTTTCACTGAGAATAAAAATGATACAGTTATCATATTTGGAAAAAGTTAAAAAATTACTGACAGCTTCCACCCATATTGGAAAAAGAAAGTCTAGAAAAGCAATGGCAGTACATGTTTTGTGGTCTGCTATATGAAGATGGCACGTGCAAGGAAGTGAAAAAGGAATGCCACCACTCAGCCCTGCCACCTCCAGGAAAAGGAATGTTCAATGAAACGAAAATATATTCCTGGGATTTTTCTGCAAATCAGCCTTTTACTGATAGGATCATATCCTATGCTGAGCAATAGGAAGGTATAAAGAGGCCACATGACCACGAAACAGGCTGTTTCTCTTATTTACTCTCTCCTCCCACAGGCCTCTTTCCTTGACCCTAGGGTGAAAGAATACTCACTAGAAAGCACCTCTCATTCTAGTCCCAAATTTCTCTGTTTTGAAAATATCTATGTTTCTGGTTATAAAAATAGCATATGTTCATTACAGGAAAAATGTTTAAATGTAGAAAAATACAAAGAAAAACTTTAAATCACCCAAAATCCCATCAACTCTTGTTAACATTTTGGTATATTTCCTTTCAGACATTTTTCTATATAATTATTTGCATATCTTTTTTTTGTTGTTGGAGTCTCACTCTGTCATCCAGACTGGAGTGCAGTGGCCGGGAACGGCCTCGACCTGCTGGGCCCTGGCGATCCTTCCGCCTCAGCCTTCCAAGGAGCTGGAACTACAGGCACACGCTACCACACCCAGCTAATTTTTTATTTATTGTAGAGATGAGGTCTCACTAAGTTGCCTGGGTGGGTCTCAAGCCCACGGGCTCAGGCAATTCACCAGCCTCAGCCTCCCAAAGTGCTGGGATTATAGGCTGAGCCACCAAGCCCGATATTTGCTTATCTTTTAAATAAAATTGATATTATTCTAAATAAAGTTGTGTCTTCTTAAATGACATTATGTAATCAGTGTGTTTATTTCTATTAAAAATTCTTCAAAACACGATTTTTAAAGCTTTTTAATATTCTTCTTTATGAATGACAAGATTTTTTGACCATTGCTCTATTATTGCACATCCAGTGTTTCTAATTTTTCATTTAAAGCTCCTTGAAGACAGAGGTTGGTCTTGATCAAAGAGTGATCTTAGCCTGGGCAACAGAGTGAGACCCCCAACTCAAAAAAAAAAAAGAGAACAACATACATTATACTATTATCAACACGATAGGCTTGCTCTGTGGATAAAATAGTACTTAGAGCAGTTCCTGGCTATTTGGAAAATATATCCTATTTGGAAAGTTATTTGACCTTGTCTGTAAAACCTGACAATGACTTTTATATTTTTCAATCATATTGTAAATTTCCAAGATCTCTTCAATATTCCCTGATAGTATGTGTTACTTTACCAATACAAAATATTAAAAAGTAATTTCATTCAGAAAGAAACCAAAAAGGCCTTTCTAATCCCTTTCTTAACTGTAATATTTCTCTGCAGAAATTGACAAGCTAATCCTAAAATTCATGTAGAAATGCAAAGGATCCAACAGCCAAAACAATCTTGAAAAAGAACACAGTTGGAGGTTACATTTTTTCAATTTCAAAACTTATTATAAAACGACAAGTAGTCAAGACAATATGGTACTGGCATAAAGACAAAAATATAGATCAATGGAATTGAGCTTACAACCCAGAAGAACACCTTACATTTATGGTGAATGGATTTGTATAAGGCTGCAAAACAATTCAGTGGCATGGGGTGGGAGTGAAGGCTGAAACTGTCTTTTCAACAAATGGTTCTGAAATGGTACCCATATGGAAAAGAATTAAGTTGGACCACTACTTAACATAATGTACAGCAATTAACTTTAAACGGATCAAAGGTCTAAATGTAGGAGCTAAAACTTTAAAACCCTTAAAAGAAAATATAATGGTAAATCTTTGTGATCTCAGGTCAGGCATTAATTTCCTGTTCATAGATATGACACCTAAAGTGCAAGCAATAAAAGAAAAATATATAAATAGGTTTCATCTAATTAATTTTGTCTATTTGAAACAATCCCACTAAGAAATTAAAAAGACAACCCACAGAAAGGGAGAAAATACTTGCAAATTACATCAGATAAGGAACTTGTATCAAGGATATATAAAGAAGTCTTAAAACTCAAAAATAAAAAGACAATTCTTTTAAAAATGGGCAAAGGATTTGAATAAACATTTCTCCAAAGAAGATATGCAAATGCCCTATAAGCACATAAAAAATGTTCAACATCATTAGATGCTCGGTAAAATGTAAGCCAAAGCCACCATGAAATGCCACTTTACACCCACTAGAATGACTATAATAAAAAAGATGCACAGCAGCAAATGTTGGTGAGGATATGGAGAAATTGTAACCTTTATAAGCTGCTGGTAGGACTGTTAAATTGTGTGACCACTTTGATAATGTTTGACAGTTCTTCAAAAAGTCAAACATTGAGTTACCACATGACTCAGCAATTTCACTAGGAATATTGCTAAGAGAATTGAAACATATGTCCACACAAAGATTTGTTCATAAATATTCATAGCCACTTTATTAAAAATACCCAAAAGGTAGAAACAACCCAAATGTCCTTCAACTGATGTATGAACAAAGTGTGGTATATACATCCAGTGGAATATTATTCAGCTCTAAAAAGAAGTGAAGTCCTGATACATGCTACAACATGGATGAACCTTGAAAATATTATGCTAAAGAAATCAGATACAAAAGGTGACATAGCATTATATTTATATAAAATATGTAGATATTATATAAAATAAATTAGATACAACAGGCAATATATTATATCATATTTATATAAAATATGTAAGCAAATCCATATAGACAGAAAATAGATTAGTGGTTGCCAGGGTTTGGGGGAAGGGGAAGACAAGGGATTGGGCACTGACTACTTATGGGTAGAAGTTTCTTTTGGGGATAATAAAAATGTTCTGGAATTAGACAGTTAGTGATGTTTGCACAACTTTGTGAATATGATTTTTTTTAAACCACTGAATTGTACACTTTAAAAAGGTAAAATTTATGGTATGTGAATTATGTCTCAATAAAGCTATTATTTAAAAAGGAAGGCCGGGCTCGGTGGCTCACCCTGTAATCCTAGCACTTTGAGAGGCCAAGGCGAGTGGATTGCCTGAACCCACAGGTTCGAGACCAGCCTGGGCAACTTGGCGAGACCTCGTCTCTACAATAAATCAAAACAAAATTAGCCGGGGTGGTAGTGTGCCCCTGTAGTTCCTGCTACTTGGAAGGCTGAGGCAGAAGGATCACCAGAGCCCAACAGGTCAACGCTGGGGTGGCCGTGAGTGTGCCACTGCACTCCAGCCTGGGCGACAGAGTGAGACTCAAACTCAAACTCAAACTTAAAAAAAAAAAGGATGTGGTAAAAATGGGTCTTTGAAAAAGAATTTAAAAGGTCAGAATTAGTGAGATGTTTTAAAAAATAAAAATTTGCTTTCTTTCTTTTATGAGCAATGACACTGGGGTAGGGGAAATCTTTTCATTTATTTGAATACAATTTATGGTATAGACTACAAGAAGCAATCAGTGGCCAGCAAGATATTTCTCCCTACCCTTCCCTTCTTTTCTCTTCCCCTCTTCCTTTCTTCCTCCCTCCCCTTCTTTCTTCTTTAATAAGTAGCTGAAGTTTCTGTATATTCATAACACATACCTATTATATCCTTGAACTTTGAGTCTACCTTCGAGTGTACAGATACTGCTTTAACAAAGAGAGAGAAAGAAACAGAGAGAGAGAGGTAATCATTCAATAAAGAGTATATACGAATGTCAAATAACACTTACCTATGGCATCTAAGCTCCAGTATGTCATATCAGATTCAATGATACCATCTGCATTTTGAGCTTGCACTACAATGGTGCAATTATCTGGGTTTGTTATTCTTGGAAAGGAAAAAGAGCATGAGGCACGGTTTTCCCTTGTAGAACTATCGGTCGTACAATTATCGCTTTTGCTTCCATAGAGGCTTCGAAGGAAAAAGTGGTATCATAAGTTTAGTACAATGGTTTGGAAACATAGCTCCACTTGATGTATTAAGTAGTATTAGTTTGTTTTACTCTGGGTTTCTCTCGAAAACTGTATAGTATAGGATTTGGTCACTCTCTCCAAATTCCTTCCTCACTCCCAAGGAGAGGTGAAAGTGACCTGCTTCCCGCCGCTTGAAATGATTCAGGAGCCACAAAGGCCTCTTTGGGCCCTGTAAGCCCATGAAAAGCTACACTTACGATGCATGTTATATTGGCAAGAAATGAGTAGGCTCCTAAAATGTCCAGATCCTACCCTTAAAAATTTATTCTTAAAAACAAAAAATTTATATGCATATATATGTGGATTTGTTAAACAAATTATGGAATTTAAATATAATTCAAAATCAAGGTTTTTATTTTTTTATTTTTTTTTGAATCAAGGTCTCACTATCACTCAGACTAGAATACAGTGGCACAATCACAGCTCACTGCAGCCTCAACCTCCTGTGCTCAGGCAAGCCTTCCACCTCAAATTCCCAAATAGCTGGGACTACAGATGCACGCCACCATGCCTGGGTAATTTTTTTGATTTTTTGTAGGTCTCACTATGTTGCCTAGGCTGGTCTTGAACTTCTGGATTCAAGGAATCCTCCTGCCTCAGTCTCCCAAAGTGCTGAGGGACTACAGGCATGAGCCTCCACCCCCAGCCCGTGATGGTTTTTAATATGCTATATTTGTTGATATGGAAAGATGCCTGTATTCTATTGTTGGTGAAAATGCAGGATGCAGGTCAGGTTCGGTGGCTCAGCCTGTAATCCCAGCACTCTGGGAGGCCGAGGCGAGTGGATTGTCTGAGCCTGCGGGTTTGAGACCAGCCCAGGCAACTTGGCGAAAACTCGTCTCTACAATAGATTAAAAATTAGCTGGGCACAGTAGCGCACTCCTGTAGTTCCAGATACTTGGAAGGCTGAGGCCGAAGGATCGCTGGAGCCCAGCAGGTTGACACTGGGGTGGCCGTAAGCGTGCCACTGCACTCCAGCCTGGGCAACGGAGTAAGACTCCAACTCAAAAGAAAAAAGAAAAAAGCAGGATGCATATCATGTATGAAATGATAACAGTTATACAAGTAAACATAGATATTTATGTAACTATTCATAGAGATGTCTGGAAAGACCATGAAAATGTTAAAGCTGTTACTTTTGGCAGTGGGATTCTGGGTAATTTCTTACAGTCTCTATATTTTTCAGTTTAAACTTTTGAACATAGGTATATAATGTTTTCAGAAAATTCATTAAAACAGATAGATTAGATGGATGGATGGACAGACAACTCCTCTTTTTATTCCCCAAGGAAAAATTCACTCCTACTGTTTCTGGGCATTAGTATGTTTTTTGCTTATACCATGACCCACTGCAACGCACTCTCAGGCTGACTATTCACAAGGAAATCCTTCCATCTTGTCTGGAAAAGATATTCTTGGTGATAGATTCACAAAAGTGCAGAAGTCCTGAGAGCTTAGCAGGCCTGGGCCTATTAAGGGGAGCTGGGTATAGTCCTGGGGACACTCAGGGGCTTTCTATTTCTACACAACCAGCTAGTGATAAGAACAACCATAGGAAAGAGAAAAGGAGAGCAGGAAAAGTCTCTATAAATAAACGGAAAAATAGGCTGAGCTCAGTGGCTCACACCTATGATCCCAGCACGTTGGGAGGCCAAGGCAGGAGGATTGCTTGAACCCAGGAGTTCGACACCAGCCTAGGCTACACAGCAAGACCACAAAATCAAAAATCTAGCTGAGCTTGGTGGCGCATACCTGTAGTCCCAGTTACTCTGGAAGACTGAGGCAGAAGGATCACGTGAACCCAGGAGTTTGAGGTTGTGGTGAGCTATGATGGTGCCACTGCATTCTAGCCCGGATGACAGAGTGAGACCTCAACTCAAAAAATAAAATAAAACAGAATAGGAGTAAACCTATTAAGGCTTCCAGATTTTCATTCTTTTTGGTTTTTTGGGGGGGAGGGGTTTGAGTTGAATTCTCACTCCATTGTCCAGGCTGGAGTGCAGTGGCACGCTCACAGCCACCCCAGGTTGACCTATTGGGCTCCGATGATCCTTCCGCCTCAGCCTTCCAAGTAGCCAGAACTCCAGGTACGTGCTACCACCCCCTGTTAATTTTTTATTTACTGTAGAGACAAGGTCTCACCAAGTTGCCTGGGCTGTTCTCGAAACCGTGGGCTCAGGTAATCCACTTGCCTCAGTCTCCCAAAGTGCTAAGATTACAGACTGAGCCACCAAGCCCAGCCTGGATTTTCATTCTAATTTCTAGGACATCAGTCCTAGAATTGGCCAGGTGCCTATAATCCTAGCCCTTTGGGAGGCAGAGGCAGGCAGATTGCTTGAGCCTAGGAGTTCTAGACAATACTAGGCAACATAGTGAGACCTCATCTCCACAAAACCAAAAAATTAGCCAGTTGTGGTGGCACACACCTATAGTCCCAGCTACTTGGGATGCTGAGGTAGAAAGATTGCCTGAGTCCAGGAGGTCAAGGCTGCCATGAGCCATGATCATTGTAATCGTGTCACAACGGTGAGACTCCAACTCAAAAAAAAAGTAAAATTTGTTCCTAGAATAATCAAGTCTGGGAGAAGATAAGTCATTTGGACCATGGGTTATTGGGCCTTTATCAGTCTTATGTTCTAAAGCAGGGGTGGGCACATTACAGCCTGCAGGTCAAATAGAGCCCACCTCCTGTTCTTGCATGGCCCAGACTAAAAAACTGTTTTGTGTGTGTGTGTTGTCAAATGGTTTGAAAAAAAAAAAAAAAACAACAAAGAAAGATACTTTGAGGCCTATGAAAATTATATAAAATTCAAATTTCCATTTCCACAAATAAAGTTTTACTGGAAAACCGTCATACCCATTGGTTTACATATTACTGGAAAACAGTCACACTTAAAACAGACTTTGTGCTACAACAGCAGTGTTGAGTAGTTTGACAGAAACCAAATTTCCTTCTGTATCTACTATCTGGCCCTTTACAGAAAAAGTTTGCCAACCACTGTTTTAAAGCATCTCTCTGACATAGGTACTCTTGCTTGGTCAGTTTTGCAAAGAATATTTGCTTTTTCCCTTTCTACTATAAAACATAAAGTGGACTTCCCTTATAACATGAGATTTTTGTATTTAAAAACAAAAAACCTTGGAACCATAGATGCTCTTTTTGAAATGGAAAAGACTAAAGATCATCTTACAATGGTTCCCAACAGGAGTACCCTTGTTCCTAGAGGAACAAGAAGGAAGTAATGGATTTCATGAGCGATGTTCAAAATGTCAACCCCAGTCAAACACAAACAAAAAAACCCCGAACGTACACACATATAGCTTTTGCCTAGAACTATAATTTAAAATGATAAATTCTTTATTCTATAGAATTAGGTAAAAAGGGACGCTTGAGATAGTGAAGAAAATCGGGGAATGGTCCTGTGGACTACTGTTTTGACAGGATTCACACAGCAAATTAGTGGCAGAATGAGGTAAATTGCCTTTTAGTTCTAGGTTTACAGTCCTAGAAAGAATCAACAGTTTTATAACACATTTTGGAAAGAGGAGGGGTATAGTTGAATATAGTACAGAAAGAGATTTTTCTACTGTGTTTATAACTGGCAACTAATCTCAGCCCATTGGGAATCTCAGAGGAGGTCACTGCAATCCCAACCACATGGCTGTCACCCCTGCCACTAGATGCATACAGCAGTCACTCAGAAGCTGTAACAGAGGAAACGTTTTACTTCATAAGTGGCATGAATTATGAAGGAAACAGAAGGCTCCACACCTCCCCTTCCCCCTACTGAGAAAACACAAGCTCCTGTACTTACAAAGTTCTCTTAACTGTATACTGGGTGTAACTGGCTTCCTTTCCCGTACTCCAAGTGCAAGTTAAATTTTTCCTATAGTAGAAGACGCAAGAGATGTCCTCAGGCTTAGCTGGTAGAGCTAAATAAATTTAAACACACACACACACACAAACAACAACTTTAGTATACAATAAATATTGCCAGCATTGAACATTGAACACAGTAATGAAAATAGGCTGATCAAAAGCTAGATTTGTTGGTTAGTTGCTAGATGTAATAGAGTCTCCCAATCAGATTCATGGAAATAATCGAATTCCATCTCTTCAATTATTCCCATTGAAGAGTTAGAGTTCTACTTTTTAAGAAATATTTTTTTACATTCTTACTCAAAAGCAACATTTGAGAAGCAAAAATTATTAAAACAGCAGGCAAATACAAAGTATTCATGAAATACTCAGTAAAGCATCAAATGATAAAATCATTCTGGATAATTGGGTAATAGATGATGTGGACACAAGTGAAAAATACAAAATGCCGAAGCATGCCACACTTTAACCTTGTGTATCAATAATTTTCTTCTCCCAGAAGACTGTATAATAAGGAAACGTGAAATATCCTTATCTGCATTTTCATATCTTATAAATCTTGCTCCTGATAGTTGCCCACCACAGAACAGGGAATCCCTAAGGGGTCCAGAGATAGATTTCAGGGGTCCGTGAACTTAAATGGGGAAAATTTTACACCTTTTATTTTCACAAACCTATTGTTACAATTTAGAGTTTCCTTCCATCATAAATGCAATCAACAAACCACAGTAATAGGATCATTACCTGTGGCTTTGTCACCATTATAAGTCGCAGATATTTTCATTTTATATTTTGGTTGTTGCAGATACTTTAACATATCAAATGGTATTATAATTATTTTTAAATTAAGGTAATTATTAGACCTGATCATTAGATCATTATAAATCTTCTTATTTAATATGATCATAAAGAATATATATTGCCATATCACTAATATATTTAATATTTTGATTAAAATATCCAGTACATTAGTACTTTCATTTCAGTACATTTGGATTTCTTTGTAATCCTATTTGTTTTATTTATGCATTTACAAATATTGTTTTAAGAATTGGTCCATAGTCTCCACCAGAGAACCAAGGAGTTTGTCATACACATAGACACACACAGACACACACACACACACACACACACACACACACACACACAGAGACACACATTTAAGAGCTAGGGGCAATTTTAGACTAATGTTCAGCTCTGAGGATCAAACTAACTTCCTTGTTGAACTTTTGGCAAGACCACAGTCTTAAGAAGCAGGCTTTTTTTGAGAGAAAAGCAACTTCTCAAGTGACTGTTACATATCAAAGGTAGCTCTAGTTCTTCCTAGAAAGGAAGTCCCCACCAGATAAGATGTAGGAAAAAGCCCATCACTTCCAACACATGAAATATGAGCAGAGGGGAGGGCATAAAAGGGAAGACAGAGGTTGGCTACAAAAACCAAAAACCGGACAGTAGGGAGTTACTGGAAACACTGAGGCACGGTGCTCTAAGAGAAAACTTAAACAGCAACTCTTCCTGTTATCTCAAAAGTTCCTCATGAACAGGCAAACATATGAGTGAAGCAATAAGAACTGAAACTTGTGATCAAAGCTTAGCTTAGAAATAGGCTGCTTAACCATCATTTTGGAAATATATAAAGAAAGCACTCTGCTAACAGAAAGGGGATGTGCCATTTCCCTTAAGGACACCGTGTTCGGTCTTTGTAGCCAACTGCCCCATAATCCAGGGTTGGGTCTGGGTTTCAGTCAGTGTGTAGTTGTTCAAAAGAGTTATGTCCCGATAAGATGATGCCCAGAGGCCTGACTATCTGGTTTTCTAATGATCTAAGCCTGCTTGTAAGAAACTCACTACCTATATCTAAGCTACGATAGCTGTCTTGTCTCAATACGACAGAAGAGATTTGTGGTAGATAAAATGAATGCTTATCAGTATTTCCAGTGCTCATCCATAGCATGACCATGTGACTTGCCCTGGCCTCTGACATGGGAGAGGAAACATCTAAGTGCTGCTGCTTGCCTGCACACCCTGCAAATGGATGCTGGCTTGGTATGTCTTAAGACAGTGGAACCTCCAGGCATGGGCATATAGTTTGCTGTTTTAAACACTAAGAGTTGGAGCTTGTTTATAACTACATAAACAACTTGCCCTGACTAATATAAAAATAGACAGCTTGCTCTGAAAATCCAGAATTTTAAAACTTGGGGGAGGGATTTATTTTTATTTATTTATTTTTAGTCGGAGTCTCATCCCATTGCCTAGGCTGGAGTGCAGTGGCACATTCACGGCCACCACAGCGTCGACCTGCTGGGCTCCGGTGATCCTTCTGCCTCAGCTTTCCAAGTGGACAGAAGTACAGGTGCGTGCTACCATGCCTGGGTAATTTCTTGATTTATTGTAGAGACGAGGTTTCACCAAGTTGCCCGGGCTGAACTCAAACCCGTGGGATCAGGCAATCCACACGCCTCAGCCTCCCAAAGTGCTGGGATTATAGGCTGAGCCACCAAGCCCAGCCAGAAGAATTTATTTTAACAGTAGTTTTTCCTAGTCTTCTCCTAGTGTCCCCATGACATTCTAATTCTGCATATGACTCTTTTAGATTCATCTTATCACAGATTAGAGGGTTGAAGGGAACTGGAATAAAAATGAGCCAAATCGGCAATGGTAGACTTCATTTTTACTTTTTTACTTCACTTTATTACCATTTCTAGTCTCAGTTACCCAGAGTGATTCCACATATATGAACTGCCGTGACTTTATGTAATTGAAGTGCCATGGCTGGCAAAGACCACGCCCCTAGCATTCTGCTTTTCTCCTCGTTGGCAACCAGTATGTCTATTTTAATTCTCATTTGACTCTCCATCAGAAGACTGTCACAAACATGGGTTAAATTGTGATAGAGCAATGAAGAATACTTCGCCTCTGTTGTATTTTTTCCCCCCAAAACCCAGGAGTATTGACCAGTACTCCTTAAGACTGCCAAGGTCATGAAAAATAAGGAAAGCCTATGACCAGCAGAAATTAGGGAAGCATAACAATTTGATGCAATATGATACCCTAAATTGGATCTTGGAACAGAAAGGGGTCATTAATGAAAAAAACTAGTGAAATCCAAATAAAATTTAGAATTTAGTCAATAGTAATTTGCCAATATCAGTTTCTTAGTTTTGGCAAATATATTATGGTAGTTTAAGATATTAACAATGAAGAAACTGGATGAAGGGTACAGAGGGACCCTCTATACTGTTTTCACAATTTTTCTCTAAACCAAAAATTATTCAAAAATATAATTTTTATTTTTTAAAAAAACTGAAGTTGAGGTTTGCCAGTCACTCCCATCTATACTTCCCCATATCTTCAAAAAAAAAAAAAAAAACTCACATGATATTTCCCTATTTCTAGAAATAAGGGGAGATATGTATTAACATTTTTCTAAGAAAAACTGGGAGAATGTTCTTGCTTATCAGAGAATTTCCCATGTTCAAGAGAAACATTTTTCAAAATCAAAAAGATGTGAGTCGGGCACGGTGGCTTACACCTATAATCCCAGCACTTTGGGAGGCCGAGGTGAGAGGACTGCCTGAGCCCACGGGTTCGAGACCAGCCTGGGCAACTTGGTGAGACCTCATCTCTGCAATAAATCAAAAAATTAGTTGGGCATGGTGGTACACGCCTGTGGTTCCAGCTACTTGGAAGGCTGATGCAGAAGGATCACCTGAGGCCAGTAGGTCGAGGCTGCAGTGGCCATGACCATGCCACTGCACTCCATCCTGGGTGACAGAGTGAGACTCCAACTCAAAAAATAAAATAAAATAAAATAAAAAGATGTTCTCAATCCCCTTCCTTCCCTCTATCTATACTCCTTTCACCTTGGTGCTATTGAAAATTCATGTTTTGAAAAATATCTTGACGCAGAAGAAGAACAAGGCTGAGAAAAACCAAGGGAAAAATAATCTAGACGGAAAGAGCGATGGAAATTGGAAACAGTTTTGTAGGAGACAGTATATGTACAGGTGAGAAGAGGACAGAGATAGAAGGGAGAAAAAGACAAGTTGAGGGAAAGGTGTCTTGATGAGTGCCACAGTGCATGTAAGTAGAACTTTAGATTGAATAGCTGGGAGCACTTGTTGATTTGAGCTGGCCAAGAGACACTAGCAGTGAGGGGGAGCAGTAGTCCTGCCTGCCTGGACCATCCCTCAAGCTCTGTAGTGTTGCAGGTATAGCCCCATGGGGCTGTAAGGCAGGCCGTGCCAGGTCAGAAGATATTCTCATTGTTTCTGAGACACGACTGATCACTTGGTGACCCCCAATTACTATGTTATGAGCTAAATTATGTCCCCCCAAAATTCATCTATGGAAGCTCTAACCTCTAGTTCCTCAGAATGTGACTATATTTGGAGATAGGGCCTGTAAAGAGGTAACTAAGTTAAAATGGGCTGTCAGAGTGGGCCCTGGTCCAATCTGACTGGTGTCCTTATAAAAGAAGGAGAGACACCAGGGGTATGCAGGCACAGAAGGATGACCCATATAAAGAGGCAGCAAGAGGGTGGCCATGTACAAGTCAAGCAGAGAGGAAACCCTGCTGGCACCTTGATATAGGGCTGTCAGCCTCCAGAACTGTGAGAAAACAAATTTCTTTTGCTGAAGCCACCGTCTGTGGTATTTTGTTATGGAAGCCCAAGAAAACTAAACTAATACATTACATGATGCCTTCTCTACCTTCCCAGTGCCCAAATCCAATTTTTTCTTTTTTCTTTTTTTTGAGTTGGAGTCTCACTCTGTTGCCCAGGCTGGAGTGCAATGGCATGCTCACGGCCACCCCAGCGTCAATCTACTGGGCTCCAGCGATCCTTCCACCTCAGCCTTCCAAGTAGCCAGAACTACAGGCATACGCTACCACGCCCAGCTAATTTTTGATTTATTGTAGAGACGAGGTCTCGCCAAGTTGCCCAGGCTGATCTCAAACCTGTGGGTTCAGGCAATCCACTCACTTCAGCCACCCAAAGTGCTGGGATTACAGACTGAGTCACCGAGACCGACCAATTTTTTAAACAGAAGTTATGATCTAACTAATGGATCTTAGATCTGCAAGACACTGTATCAATTATTAGGCCCACAGTCTTAAGTAGAAATACATTGTTGCATCATTTTCCTTTATGTCTTTGGAATTTATAGCAAATAGTCTGAAAATTTTTATTTTTATATTTATGTGTGTGTGTTATATGAAGTCACAACAAATTACCCAAAAACTATGGCAATAAGTGCTTACTGTTACAGTAGTCCCCCTTACCCATGGTGTCACGTGGTCTGAAAACAGGTGAGTACAGTACGATAAGTTACTTTGAAAGAGACCATGTTAGCCAGGCTCGGTGGCTCAGCCTGCAATCCTGCACTTTGGGAGGCTGAGGTGAGTGGATTGCCTGAGCCCGCAGGTTCGAGACCCGCCTGGGCAACTTGGTGAGACCTCATCTCTACAATATATCAAAAACTAGCCGGGCGTGGTAGCGCACGCCTGTAGTTCCAGCTACTTGGAAGGCTGAGGCGGAAGGATTGCCAGAGCCCAGCAGGTCAAGGCTGCGGTGGCCAGGAGCGGCCACGGCACTGGGCGACAGAGTGAGACTCCAACTCAAAAAAAAAAAAAAAGAAAGAGACCATGTTCATATAATTTTTATTATAGTATATTGTTATAATTGTTCTGTTTTATTATTAGTTATTATTGTTACTCTCCCTGTCCCTAATTTATAAATTAAACTTTATAACTTAATAAATAATGTTTATTTATTAAACTTTATAAATTAAACTTTATCATGGGAATGTATGTGTAGGAAAAAAATATGTACTGTTTGCAGTTTCAGGCATCCACTGGAGGTCTTGGAATGTGTGTCCCCACAGATAAGATAAAGGCGGCTAGTATACTCTAAAACAGTAGATCTCAGCATTTGGGGGTCATCTCTCCCTTTGAAAATACAATAGGCCATCTTGTGAAATTTGTACATGCATGAGTATACATGAACTTGCGCGCGCACACACACACACACACACACACACACACACACACACAAAGTATTCACAAATCCCCTGTGGTCCATCTGTGTATGTCTGAGGTCCAGGTGTACCTTTGCTCTGACATGAACAATTCTTATCCAAAGAAGGCAATAAGAATCACATGATCCATAAAAGGGTCCAAGCCAACCTACCTGCCAAACTGAATTTGCAGAGTAACGGGAAAATCCACAGTGCCCAGGTCCACATCATTCCTGAGTTAACACAGGAAGGCTGGGGAGAGAGCTGAAAATTTCATCAGTCAAGAATTGGTTTGCTTCATCTTTCTTTTCAAAAGCTCTGTTTCCAATGACAAGAAGATTCTGGGGATTTTGGTGGGAGGGTAGGTCCTATTTTATTTATTTTATTTTATTTTATTTACTATCAGCGCATAGATCCCTGTATAATTACTTCATCAACTCCAGCCAACATTTTAAAGATGTGCAATTGCAATGTGTTTTCCTTTTATCCATAATCCACTCCACTATGTCATGTGAAAAGCACACCAACCACCAAGTATATGCTTCAGAAAAAAAAGTACTACGAGTCCATAAGGATCTGAGGCCATCCTCTGGCCTCTGCCTCAGTTCCTGAGCACTCCAGCCAAATGGAACAAGTCATAGTACCTCCAACACACCATGTTATCTCACATCTCCATGTTTTATACAAGCCTAGAATGCTCCTTTCCTCCTACATACAGGGAGCTTCTTGATTGGAGGCTCTCTTATTTCTCTCTGAAGCTTTATTATTTAAGGCAGTGCCTGGCACCTGACAGACACTCAATATTGTTTGTGGCATTTAATTGTTAATTAGAACAAAAAGATTGCTGGTTCCTCATCTCATCCCAGATGAGATAGTGGAATACTCTAAGGATAAAACAAATGTAAAAGCAATAACTCATTTCATGAACAAATAAATAGTGGTCCATTTTTGTCTGCCAGATAATTATAGAAAAAGAATAAAAAGGGTGCTCAACAAAATAAAGTATTTTAGAAAAAATGTCATGCAGCATTTCTGCAGAAAACTAGCACAGGGATAAAATTTTCTCATATACAAACCAATTGAAATACTTAATGAATGAAAATGCCTAAGGTAATAAAGCAGAATGAGAACTTGGAATTATAATAATAGAAATACCATCATGAAACAATAAAAGACTGGTTATATAACAGCAAGCATTAACACCTGATGTTACTCAATAGCGTAGTTTTTCTCTCAAGAAGTAGCCACTTTGATTTAAATGAGTACAAAATTCACAGGGAAAAATCTTACTTTTATTTTTATTAGAAAATATAGTTTATTTAGAAAGTAAATTAGAGAGAGAGAGAGAGAGAGAGAGAGGAGATTCACCTCCCAAGGGTAGGGAAGGGAGCCAAAGCTTAAGAAACATGGCCATACCACAGCTTAGCAAGACAATGGCCAAATCTTGCTTTTTAAGTAAAGAATAAATGTGACTTAAAAAATTGCAACACTAAGAGCATTCTTTTGTGTCTGATTATTCAGAAAGTAGTCTCAATTTTCTCATCTCTTAGGCAGAAAACGGGCAGTCCTAGCTCACGTTATTCATAAGTCCTGAAAGCATATCAGAAAAGGAGAAAGGCCCAACCATGGATAATATAAAAATCAAGAAGCTGGCAGTCCTAATAACTGAATAAGTGAATAATTCTCATTGCTAAAGCTAAAATTATTCTGACAAGCGATTTTGCATTTTAAATCTTATCAATGTTAAATGTTGGATAAAATATTAATATATAAAAAATTTTAAGTTAATGGTAATTATTGCTTGGCTTCTTTATGAGAATACTCACCTATCATTTGTGAAATTTTAAAAAGAAAATTTTTTTTGAGTCAGGGTCTCACTCTGTTGCGCTGGTTGAAATGCAGTAACATGATCATGGCTCACCTCAGCCTCAAACTCCTGGGCTCAGGCTATCCTCCTGCCTCAGCCTCCAGAGTGACTGGAACTACAGGTGTCCACCACCACATCCAGGTTTTTTTTTTTTTTTTAGAGACAAGGTGTCACTATGTTGCTATGTGTTCCCTAGGTGCCTAACATAAGGATCAACTGATCTGCCCCTTTCAGCCTCCCAAAATGCTGAGATTACAGGTGTGATCCATTGTACCTGGCCTAAACAAAACAAAATTTTTAACTCAGTGGTACTAAATCATACTCAGAGACAAAGTTGGAAAAGTTGCAGTAGTTGAAGTGTGTGGCATTCTAGACATTGAGACTGCCTGAGTTCTGGTCCTGGCATTCCCACAAAGAGAATGACCTCAGGCATTCTCTTGGTCATTCAACACACACTGTCCCAGTCACGCTTTAGGTGCTGGGAATAAAAGAATAGTACAGCTGGCCTTGGTGGCTCAGCCTGTAATCACAGCACTTTGGGAGGCGAGTGGATTGCCTGAGCCCCAGGTTCCAGACCAGCCTGGGCAACTTGGCGAGACCTTATCTCTAGGTAAAAAATCAGCCGGGCGCGGTAGCACACGCCTGTAGTTCCAGCTGCTTGGAAGTCTGAGACAGAAGGATCGCCGGAGCCCAGCAAGTCAACGGTGCGGTGGCCGTGAGTGTGCCAGGGCACTCCAGCCTGGGCAACAGAGTGAAACTCAAAAAAAAAAAAAAAAAAAAAAGGAAGAGCACATCCCTGACTTCAAAGAGCTCATATTCTCACTCAGTGATTTTTAACAAGCGGAAGGGGACACAGGACAGAAAGGGTGGTAGGAGTATTTTTTTAAACAACCAGTTTCAGAGAGTGCTACTGTTACTGATGACTCTGACGTCATATTTCTCCAGCGGGTTCGAACAGAAACGAATAAAGCACCATTTGTCCAGCTGCAGAGCATGGACAGTAATCTCAAACACCACATGGTAAGTGCTGTAATTGCAGTAGTGCAATGAGCCACAGAGCAGCTAAGGAAAGAAATGAGCTAATGACTGTGGAAAGTGAACAAGCCTTGCCATTAAAGTGATATTCCTTATTCTAGTGGTTGTTTTTCCTCCAGAGTCTTTTCCACTTTCCCTTCTCACACCAGGGAAAAAGACTGCTTGTTGGTAGTAAATGCAAGCAAATGCTCCTGAGGTGCCCCCCAGGAGCTTAGAAAGTAAGTCCAGTCGAGGGTTCAACTAGGAAAATCTACACACAGAGGTGATCCTAGCTGTCTGTGGTGGGTAAATGTGCAATTGAAGAGCCCGAGTTCGCTTGGAACTCCAGCCAAGAAACCTGCGTGTCATCTGAGAGACCTGGATCTGGAAAATCTTCATTGTCACTTAGTTACAGGAACCTACTCACCTAACTGCCTACTAAACCGAAGAAGACTTGGAGGATGGAAAGCAGGGGAGGTCAACACATGAAACACATCGATAGTTTAAGAAAGACAGAGGGGGGCCGGGCTCGGTGGCTCAGTCTGTAATCCCAGTGCTTTGGGAGGCCGAGGTGAGTGGATTGCCTGAGCCCGCGGGTTCGAGACCCGCCTGGGCAACTTGGTGAGACCTCATCTCTACAATAAATAAAAGAAAAATTAGCCGGGCGTGGTAGCGCGCGCCTGTAGTTCCAGCTACTTTGGAAGGCTGAGGCGGAAGGCTGAGGCGGAAGGATTGCCGGGAGCAGCCACTGCACTCCAGTCTGGGGACAGAGTGAGACTCCAACTCAAAAAAAAAAAAAAAGAAAGACAGAGGGCAACCCCCTGGGGTCCCCTCCCACTGTGGGAGATTTTTTGTCCTCTCAATAAATCCTGCTTTCAAAAAAAAAAAAGAAAAAGAAAAAGAAAGACAGAAGTTGGCAGTTTTTATCCAGTAGTATCTATGAAAGGAAATTGTGAAATTTCCTGTCACTGGAGTGATGGATTCTAACCAGGCAGCCACAAGACCTCCCTGAGGCTTTGATGAAAGATACCTCAAAACCAAAAGTTTCCCTTTCTTATTGCTCTGAATCTCTGATGCGATCTCTGATAACTAATTTATGGGGGGGGAGGGGGCGCTGACAAGGAATGTGAGCTTTCCAATCACTAAAAAGACTATTTTTCATTTGTTTCAATAGACCAGTCTCTTGAAAGCTTAAATAAGGTGAATCAGCCTCCCCTAATCTGGGCCATAGGAAATTCCCAAAGATTCTGTTGTGATCTTGAGAAGACTTATCAACCATTCCCTGCATCCCTGGGTTGTCAGCCTTAACGTTTGAAATGCAGCAGCTGAGAAAAACTGGTCTTCAAAGAGAGATCACTTCCTAGAAATAGACAGTCTCACATTGGTGGGACCTCATTTGAAACAGCATTTAGTGGAGCTCTCAAATTTTCAAACAACAGGATGAATATGCCATACTGGATTAAAGGACTCTCAGAATGTACAGGAATGCCACTTAAGCAATTGTTGGTGTCCTGGTAGTTATCCTAGTAGCTACTGTTTGGAGTAGAATGAGTGGAAACAAACCCAAACAATTATTGCTGGCTACCAGCAGTGCCTGGGAACAAGGCAAGAAGAAAGCAAAGCGGGGAGCTACAGCCTCTGCCAGTAGATGCTACACATTTCAGCGTGTGAGATTATTCCTGTCTCCCCACATTCTTCAAAGGAAACAGAATGTGGCTGTTCTACTCCCTAGCAAACCCCCTCACTTGGCATACCTCACAGGCTGCCCTTGGGCAGTTCAGTTCCCACTGAAAGCTGAGTTCTAGATGCTAAGTTTCATCTCATTTCACTTTCTTTTTTTTTTTTTGGTCGGAGTCTCACTCTGTCACCCAGGCTGGAGTGCAGTTGTATGCTCACAGCCAACGCAGCCCCAACCTGCTGGGCTCAGGCGATCCTTCCACCTCAGCCTTCCAAGTACCTAGAACTACAGGTGCCTGCCACCACGCCCAGCTAATTTTTTGATTTATCGTAGAGATGAGGTCCTGCCACATTGCCTAGGCTGGTCTTAAACCCTAGGCTCAGGCAATTCTCTCACCTCTGCCTTTCAAAGTGCTGGGATTACAGGCTTGAGCCACTGCACCCGGCAATCTCATTTTACTTTTACAAAAGTGTACCACTATGTGCTTTTTCCCGGGGCTCACCCTTCTTTCATTCATTCATTCATTCTTATATTCGTTCAGCTGATATTCTGTGCCAGGCATAACCTCCCATAGTATGAGACTGGGTTTGTTTGGTTTTTTTTGAGTTGGAGTCTCACTCTGTCGCCCAGACTGGAGTGCAGTGGCCGCTCCCTGCCACCGCAGCCTCGACCTGCTGGGCTCCGGCGATCCTTCCGCCTTGGCCTTCCGAGTAGCTGGAACTCCAAGCGTGCACTGCCACGCCCGGCTAGTTTTTGATTTATTGTAGAGATGAGGTCTCGCCAAATTGCCCAAGCGGGTCTCGAACCCGCGGGCTCAGGCAATCCACTCACCTCAGCCTCCCAAGGTGCGGGATTACAGGCTGAGCCACCGAGCCCGGCTGAGACTGGGTTTTAGCAGAATAGCAAAGAGGGTGTGACTTCTAGGGACAGAACCCTGTCTGTTAATTCAAGTACCTGCAGGCTTATAACACTGCGAGGAAAGCAGCAAGAAGCGAGCTGTCCAGCCTCACTCAGTCCCTCAGAATCCCTCACAGATCAGCAGGATTTGGTTTATAGTTTTACTTTCACAGATCAAGTAGAAGGGCCCCTGGTTCTCATTCTCTTTTAAATGTTTATTCGGAGCCTGCAGTAATAATAATAGTATTAATAATAATGGCCTTAGATTTACAAGCACTATCATATATAGCATCTCCTTAGATTCTTGTCACCTGTGGGACAAAGCAGCAGATATTTTTATATTTTTATGTATATACATTTTATGTTTATTTCTTTGTAATTTATTTATGTATTACATTTTAGGTTGAATCATGAAATCGCCATTTTCGTAAGTCATAAACAGCCAAATATTGGCAATTTCGGCATAACAAAATAATTGCATCCTTACTTTTTGGATGAGAATACTGATTATGTGCCCTGCCCAAAATGAGATTAAGAACTGTTAGGGCCCGGTGCACTGGCTCAAACCTGTAATTCCAGGCCTTTAATCCTAGGGAGGCCAAGGTGAGAGGATTGTCTGAGCCCACAGGTTCAAGACCAGCCTGGGCAACATGGTGAAACCTCGGTTCTACAATAAATCAAAAAATTAGCCGGCCGTGGTAACGTGCACCCGTAGTTCTGGCTACTTGGAAGACTGAGGCGGAAGGATCACCAGAGCCCAGCAGGTCAACACTGGGATGGTCAGGAACGTGACACTGCACTCCAACCTGTGCAACGGAGTGAGACTCCAACTCAAAAAAAAAAAAGAACTGTCAGATAACTACCTTCAGTTTCAAGGTCTATAAGCCCATTTGGGGCATAGCCTGCCTTCCTTCAAAGAACATTCAGAGATGAGCAACAAGACTGGCAAGTAAATCATGATGGAACAGAGGGAGCCCTCAAAGTGCTAAGTCCACTACACAAACTACATCCTATACATCTAAAAATCCCTGTAGAGTTGGCATTACCATCTCTACTTTACAGATATGTATGGGAATTTAGGCTTAGAGCTAGCAAGACAACAGGCAAAAAATTAATAATTTATAAGTGGCATAAATGGGATTCAAACCCATGATTGTCTTATTCCAAAGTCTAGACTCTTTCCACTAAAATCATGTGGTAGCTATTTACTCTCCTGCCATAAAATACCAATATGCACAAGGATTTTCCTCTGAGTCCCCCAAGTCTGATCTTTTTCTAGCCTAGAGTTTCCTGAAAAATCTATTATGTTCAGATCTTTTCCCTATCCTCTGACTTCTGACTCATGATTCCCTATTCCAACCCCAGCAATTTAAAATGTTGCCTGTTGGCCAGGCGCAGTGGCTCACGCCTGTAATCCCAATACTTTGGGAGGCCAAGGCAGGAGAACTGCCTAACATCGCGAGACCTCATCGCCACAAAAATTCAAAAAATTAGCCAGGCATGGTGGCACATGCTTGTAGTCCCAGCTACTCTGGGGAGGCTGTGGCGGAAAGATCACCTGAGCCCAGGAAGGATCACCTGAGCCCAGGAGGTCGAGGCTGCAGTGAGCTGTGATCGTGTTACCGTATTTCTGTGTGGGTGACAGAGTGAGACCACAACTCAAAAATAGCAATAATAAATTGAATAAATAAATAAAATGGTGCATGCCAAAAGATTAGATTCCCTTAACTATCAACAGCTAGTTGAAGGAAAAATTCATGTGATGGGTCTGACCCATAATTTCATTGAAGACTCTTACATAGTAGAAAAAGAGGATTGGAGCTACTCTTCTAAATAAGTTGGCACTCACCTTCATGTGTCACCTTCTTGTGCTGTCCCCCAAGTGTCCTGCTGGCTCAAAGGATTTGCATCAAAGGCAACTCCACCTCTTTCAACAGGTCAGAAAGGGTGATCTGGGCTTTAATTTATCCACGCAAAGATGTGTGAGTATTTCTGTTCTGGTTGTCTGGGGGCTTTTCTTTTGCTTATAAGCCCAACCCAAGCCAGAGTGGCTCCTACCCACTTATGCTGGGAAATGGATTGCATTATTGTAACTAAAAAAAAAAATCCCACTCAACTTTACAGGAAAAGTGTCATCGGAAGAGGCCATAAGTAACTAAAAGAAACACTTGAAGTATCTTTAGCTTGAAATGAGAAACTGCAATCATGTAATTATCTTTAGACAAGGAAGGAGATGAAAGAAAGAAAATAATGGAAGCAAACTCTTAAAAGAGGCGTGTCATTCTTATGTATGTCTATAGGAAAACACTGAACTGAGAAGCAGGAGTCCCACCACAAAACAAAACAAATGGGAAGAGTCAACAGTAAATAAGAGATACATTTTTCAATAATTTTTTGGAAAATGAGAAGCGAATCTGTAAAGATGAGAAAGTAGAAACCTAAAAATGGCTAGTGGTGACAGCAACAAGCAGCAAGCATAGTGATGCTGTGAAATCTCACATGGCCCAGGTATCTTAGACATCAGGCTGGCGCAGTCGACCCTCATTGTTCATAGATTCCTTATTTGTAAAACACCTACTTGCAAAAATGTATTTGTAACCCCCAAATCAATGTCACAGTGGTTTTGCAGTCACTCATAGACATGTGCAGTGGTGAAAAACTTGAGTCACCTGATGCACACATTGCCAGCTGAGGTCAAACCAGGCAACCCTCTACCTTCTTACTTAAGCTCTCAAAATGCACACAAGTGTCTTTTATTTTCTTTCTTTCTTTTTTTTTTTTTTTTTTTTTTGACGTTGCCCAGGCTGCTCTCAAACTCCTGGGCTCAAGTGAATCCCCACTTCAGCCTCCCAAAACGCTGGACTTACAGGTGTGAGCCATTGCATCTGACCTACAATTATCTTTTTATGGTTCATTTAGTGCCTTTTTTTTTTGCCTTTGTGTGCCTTTTGTTAGTGATTTTGCTGTTTCAAAGGGTTCCAAGTATAGTGCTCAAGTGCTATCTAGTGTTTCTGAGTACAAGAAGACTGTGATGTGCCTCATGGAGAAAATGTGTGTGTTAGAGAAACTTTATTCAGGCATGAACTATAGTAATGTTGCCCACGAGTTCAATGTTGATGACTCAACAATGCATATTCAATAAGGTATCTTTAAACAGAAACACATTAAGACAAGGTTATGTATTTCTCAGCTGACAAAAAGGTTGTGACCAGGGTTCACAGGAACCCAATTCTGTATTTCCCCTGTGGAGAATTATTCAGTATTTGCTCAGTGTTCACAGCAACTTTATAGGGCATATTGCCAGGAATAATGAGAATTGACTATATAAATAACTAAATAAAACGTTGCATGCCAAAAGATTAGATTCCCTTAACTGTCAACAGTTAGTTTAAGGAGAAATTTATGTGATGGGTCTACAAAAGATGAAAATAGGAAGACTGGTTGAAAAACCCTAAACAAAAAAAAAAAAAAAGACTACTTCATACCTCCCTAACCCCACAAAACCAAATTGATTACATTTGTCCCACCCTAACAACAGTTGGGGAGGAAAAAACTGGAAGAAAGTCATTGCAGAAAATAGATTTTTTTAAAAAATTAAAAAACTATTACATAAACTCTCATAGAAAATAAGAAGAACATTGGCTGGACACAGTGGCTTATGCCTATAATCCCAGCACTTTGGGAGGCCAAGGGGAGAGGATTTCTTGAGCACAGGAGTTCAAGACCAGCCCGAGCAACTTAGTGAAACCTTGTCTCTACAAAAAAATTTAAAAATTAGCCAGGTGTGGTGGTATGCACCTATAGTCCCAGCTACTCAGGATGCTGAAGTAGAAGTATCAATCGCCTGAGCCCAGGAGGTGAAAGCTGCTGTGAGCTGTAATTGTCACGATCAAGCCACTGCCCATCAGCCTGGGTCACAGAGTGAGACCCCGACTCAAAAAAAAAAGAAAAGAAGAACATTGTACCCATAAAATATGCATAGGATGCTATGATAAAGGCATAATCAAAGAACAAGAACTCTTGGAGATAAAAATATGAGGCTGAAGAGAGCAGGGAGACAGCACATAGAATGTGAAAAAATATTTGCCAATTGTATATCTGACAAAGGCCTAACATCCAGTATCTACAAGGAACTCAAATGTGTGGAAAGGGAAAAAAACAAACAGCCCCATTAAAAAGTGGTCAAAAGATACGAATAGACACTCCCCAAAAGAAGACCTATGGGCAGCCAAGTACACATGGAAAAGTGCTCAGCTTCACTAATCATTAGGGAAATGCAAATCAAAATCACATTGAGATACTACCTAACCCCAGTAAGAATAGCCATCATTAATAAAACAAAAAACAACAGATGCTGGAGAGAATGCAGAGAAAAGGGCACACTTCTACACTGTTGGTGGAAGTGTAAACTAGTACAACTTCTGTGGAAAACAGTGTGGCAATTCTAAAAGATCTAAAAGTCAACCTTTCATAAGACCCAGCAATCCTCCTTTTGGGAATATACCCGGAGGAACTCAAATCATTTTATAAAAATGATACCTGCACATGCCTGTTTATTGCAGCATTAGTTACAACAGCAAAAACATGGAGTCAACTGTACTGCCCATCAGAATTGGACTGGATAAAAAAATGTGGTACATATACACAATGGAATATTACACAGTTATAAAGAAGGATAAAATTATGGACTTCACAGCAACTTGGATGGATTTAGAGTCTATAATACT
>CAUYQG010013008.1:0-32298 GCA_963574415.1 Tarsius wallacei | reverse complement strand
GCCTGGCTAATTTTTGATTTATTGTAGAGATGAGGTCTCGCCAAGTTGCCCAGGCGGGTCTCGAACCCGCGGGCTCAGGCAATCCACTCACCTCAGCCTCCCAAAGCGTGGGATTACAGGCTGAGCCACCGAGCCCGGCTTCTTTTCTTTTTCTTTCTTTTTTTTTTTTTTTGGTCGGAGTCTCACTCTGTTGCCCAGGTTGGAGTGCAGTGGCATGCTCATGGCCACCGCAGCCTTGACCTGCTGGTCTCAGGCAATCCTTCCACCTCAGCCTTCCAAGTATCTGGAACTACAGGAGAGCACCGCCACGCCTGACTAATTTTTTGATTTACTGTAGAGACGAAGTCTCACCAAGTTGCTTAGGCTGGTCTCAAACCCCTGGACTCAGGCACTCCTCTCACCTTGGCCTCCCAAAGTGCTAGGATTAGACTTGAACCACTGCCCCTGGCTAGCAAACTTTCTTTAAAAGGCAGCATAGTCAGTATTTTAGGATTTTCAGGCCACATTTGGTCTGTGTGGTATATTCTTTGTTTTATTTTACGCTTTTGCGTTATATATTTTATTTTCACAACACTTGAAAAAATGTAAAAACCCTTCTAAGTTCTTAGGACACGTAAAAACATGCTATAGGCCAGATTTAATCCACAAACTATAGTTTGCTGACTCCTGACATAAAACACTCGAATAAAACTACCAACCATCTTGATATAATTGAGATTTATAAAATAGATATACATTCTTCTGGAGTACACATGAAATGTTCACCAAGATAGATCAGGTATTGAACCATCAAACCAGTCTTAATACATTGCAAAAGACCATATAGAGTATGTCCACAGATCACAATAGTTTTAAATTAGAAATCGGTATTTATAAGGTATTTAGAAAAGTTCCAAATATTTGGAAATTAAACAATACCTCTCCAAATAACAAAAATTAGAAAATATTTTAAATTACATGATAAAATAAAAACATATCTAAATTTGTAGAGTACAACTAAAACTGTGCTTAGGGAAATTTATAGTTTTAAATGCTTATATGAAAAAAGAAGAGAGTAATAAAAAAGGGGGGAAAATGTAAATATTGATGGATAAATATACATGGAATTTCTTTATGCTATTCTTATCACTCTGTAGGTCTCTGTGGGTTAAAATTTTAGCAGATATAGCAAGTTCAAAAAAAAAACACCTTAATCTTGTATTCAGCCAAGTAGTTATTCATATGTGAGGATGAGAAGTAAGAACAAGGTCAAGATAATAGACTACTTCTCTTTCCATTAAAATCCCTAGAAAAGACCCTCCCCCCAAATAAATATGTATTAAGTTCTGGAAAACCACTGACAGTGACAATAACAAATAAGAAATTTAATGTAACTACTAAAAGATATAAGTCATATGAAAGTATATCTATGGGGATAGATTGGGGAAAAAAACACAGCTCAACCAGTGATTTGCTAAATTCAAGGTGCACAAATCTTAAGATAAGTATTAACTAATTAAATAATTTTCAAATCAGAAATTAACTAAAGAACAGCTTCCAGAAGAGTAGTTTCACTGCACATGAGTTGCCTATCCTATATCAAGGTATGGGTTGAAAACGTATTTTCCTCTACACTAGCGATTTATAACATCGCTGCACATTAAAATCATCTGAGGCGGCTGAGGAGCTTCAAAAAATTACTGAGCCTAGCTTCTGTTTTAATTGGTCAGAGATGAGACTTGAACATAAGACTTGTGTTTGGTACTTGAGATACAGCATAAACAGGAGAGACATAAACTTGCCTTATAAAGCTTATTAATGAAAAGAAACTGAGGAGTTTGGTCCTAGTGAAGGACTTGGGCATGTAACTCAAGGGAACAGAAGTGAATACAAAAATATAAGTGAATTGGTCTTTCAAATAGTCTATAAGTGGGCTATTTAATAAATGAGTCATTTGGAACAAACATAATACTGGAATACAACCACCCTGCTCATAACAAAATACATTCCAAATGAATTAAAACATTACTTCAAATATGGAAATAAAACAGTACTAGAAGAAAATATAGGTAGAAATTTTTATAACCTTATGTAAGCCTTGACAAACATGCTACAAAACTGAAACCCTAAAGAAAACATAATTTAAATGATCTAAATTAAAATTTTAAACATGTCTGTTGGTAAACCACATTATTAACCAGTTTGCAGTACAACTGAAAGTGAGAATATCTGTAGTACACATAAAGACAAAACATTTCTAACAATCAATATAAACGTATCATAAAGGCAAATGGGAAAAAGATGTAAGCATGTATCACCATAACACCAATCTATAAATAAAATGTTAAGACCCTCACCCCCCAAAAAACCTAATATACTTGATTTTGGCTACCTATTTCATTCTTCAGTTTACAAAAAAATGTACTTACTAGTCAATATATGTTCTTGAATGCCTGCAATTCTTTCCTTTACTGATTTTGCAGGTACTTTCTTGCTACCGTGTATGGTTGTTGTGGAGAGTTCTTTCAGTTTCCAGTGGGTCCAAAAGCCTTTTTGAGGTTTTAATCCTGTTAAATAAAATGTACATTTAGCCAAAGAAATTAGGATATTCAAAGTACCTTTTAATCTGTGAAAACATTTATGACTATTTCACTCCTCACAACAAAAAAATTCTACTTTTATTCCTTTTAAGCTATGTTAGGGTTAGATAAGTCATTTCTTATTGTTACTATTATTATTATTATTAAATCATGGGGTACATAAGCATATGCATGAAGGCAAAGTATGGGCTTCTGGTGAGCGCTCTCCCCTCCAATTGTGAGTATGGTCCCCAATGGGTGGTTTTGTATTCCTCATTCCTTTCCTTCCCTTCCTCCTTTAGCAGTGCCCAGTGTCTTCGGTTCCCATTCTTGTGCCTGTTTATGTTCAATGCTTATGCCCATCTATAAGTGAGAACATGGGGTATTGTTTTTTGTTTCTGTGACAATTCACTTAGAATGATGGTCTCCAGCTATACCCATGTTGCTGCAAAGGACATTATTTTGTTCCTCTTTATGGCTGCATAGTATTCCATAGTATATATGTACCACATTTTCTTTATCCAGTCCACCTTCAATGGGCATCTGTGTTGGTTCTATGTTTTTACTACTGTGAATAGTGTATACATTTATATGAGTGCAGGTGCCTTTTTGGTCGAGCAAACAATTTGTATTCCTTTGGGTATATTCCTAAAAGTGGGATTGCTGGGTTGAATGGTAGCTCTATTTTTAGTTCTTGGAGAAATCTCCAAACTGCTTTGAACAGAGACTGAACTAGATTGCCTTCCCACCAACAGTATAGAAGTGTCCCCTTTTCTTTGCAGCCTTGCCAATATCTGTTGCTTTTGGACTTTTAATAATGGCCATCTTGAGCAGTATGAGATGGTATCTCATGGTTTTGATTTGCATTTCTCTGATGATTAATGAGGCTGAGCATTTTTTCAGTCTGTTGGCTGCTTGTATGTCATCCTTTGAGAAGCATCTGTTCATGTCCTTTGCCTACTTTGTAATGGGGTTGTTTTTTCCTTTCAGTTCATTTAAGTTCCTTGTAGATCCTGGATGTTAGGTATTTGTCAGATGCATAGATTGCAAATATTTTTTCCCATACTGTAGGCTGTCTATTTACTCTATGGTTTATTTTGCTGTGCAAAAGCTTTTAAGACTTCAGTACCTGCCAACAGCCCTAGACAGATCATTGAGGCAAAAACAAGCAAAAACAAAAACAAAAACAACAAGCAGATCCAGAACCTTAATTCAACATTAGACCAAATGGATTTAATAGATATCTACAAAACACTGCACCCAACAACTACAGAGTATATATTCTACTCTTCAGTCATGGAACATATTCCAAGATTGATCACATTATTGGGCATAAATCAAGTGTAATAAAATTCCAAAGATCGAAATAATACCAATCATCTTCTCAGATCACAGTGGAATAAAAATTAATATCATCACCAATAAGATCCCCCCCACTCCACAACATAGACACTAAACAACATGCTGCTGAATGACTATTGGGTCAACACAGAAATCAAGACAGAAATAAAATGATTCCTGGAAACAAATAAAAATAAAGGCATATCTTATCAGAATTTCTGGGATGCCATGAAATCAGTGATCACAGGGAAACTCATAGCATTGCACATGCATATCAAGAAAATAGAGAGATCACAAATAAACATCCTAATGTCGCACTGAAGGAAACTGGAAAGGCAAGAACACTTAAAACCTAAATTCAGTAGACAAATCCAGATTACTAAGGTAAAGTCACAATTTGCAGAATATAGAAGACAAAAAATATTATAGAAAGGATCAACAAGAAAAAAGTTGGTTCTTTGAAAGGATAAATAAGATTGACAGACCCCTGAACAGATTGACATTTCCTATTTTATTGGTAAAAGCTTGTAACTTATTGCATTGCATTCAATGAATCAACAAGCTCTGTATGATTTAAACCCCTTGAAAGTCAGGGGTATTTTATTTTTGGCTGGACATATGGAGAATTTGTATAAATATTTTGTGTTTAAGAGGAATATGTAATTTTTATTTGCTGTGTTCTGTATGTATGCATTACTTCATGCTTCTTAATCATGTTGTTAAAATCATTTATACCCTTCCTAATTTTTGTTTTTCACTTGCTTCTATTAACCACTAAGAGAGTTGTCTATTTTTTCCTGAATTATTATAGTTATGACAATAATTGAGATTGTCTTCTTAGGTTCATATAAATTATTTGATAAAGTGCCTCTTCACATTTTGTCCATTTTTAAATTAAGATATTTGGTTTCTTTTCACTGAATTTTGAGTTCTTCATATATCTGGATGCAGATCTTCATCATATATATGATATGCCAATATTTTATTGAAGGGTGTGGCTTTTCTTTTTATTCTATTAACACTGTCTTCTCAGTAGAAAAAGTTCTTAATTTTGATGAAGACTAACTTATCAAGAATTTTCTTTTATGCATCTTGCTCGTGGTGTCATATCTAAAACATTGTTCCTAACCATGGCGTGCACATTCTCAGGCCACAGTGGAATAAAATAAATATCAAAACCAACAACATTTCCCCAAAGCCCACAAAGACATGGGCACTAAACAGTATGATGCTGAACAACCACTGGGTTAACAATAAAATCAGAGAAGAAATTAAAAGATTCCTGGAAACAAATGAAAATGAAGAAACATCTTACCAAAACCTATGGGATGCCATGCAATCAGTTCTAAGAGGGGAATTTATATCTCTACAAGCACACATCAAGAAAATGGAAAGATCACAAGTGGAGAGCCTAACAAATCACCTAGGGGAGCTGGAAAGAGAAGATCACCAAAACCCCAACTTTAGCAGAAGAACCCAAATCACAAAAACAAAGAGCCCAAATACAGGACACAAAAGAAAACATCAACAAAGCAAAAAGCTGGTTCTTTGAAAGAATTAACAAGATTGATGGGCCCCTAGCCAGAATGACCAAGAAAAAGCCCAAATAAACACAATCAGAAATACAAAAGATCAAATTACAACTGACCGCAAAGAAATACAAAGGCTTATCAGAGATTACTATGTACACCTATATGGAAACAAACTTGATAACCCTAATGAAATGAAGGACTTTCTGACTTCACACAATCTCCCCATGTTAAAACAAGAAGACATTGAGACACTAAATAGACCAATAACAACCCAGGAAATTGACTCTGTCATACAAAAACTATCTACAAAAAAAAGCCTTGGACTGGATGGCTTTCCAGCAGAATTCTACAAAACATACAAGGAGGAACTGACACTAATCCTACTGAAAGTATTCCAGGCAATTGAGAAAGATGGAATTCTCCCCAAATCATTTTACGAAGCTAACATCACACTGATAACCAAACCAGGTAAAGATCCAACAAAGAAAGAGAACTAAAGGCCAATATCCCATATGAACATAGATGCAAAAATCCTCAACAAGATTCTAGCAAATGGGATCCAAAAACACATCTCAAAAATCATCCAGGACTGGTTCAACATTCACAAGACCATAAATGTCATTAAGTACATCAACAGATGTAAAAACAAGAACCACATTATTATCTCATTAGATGCAGAAAAAGATTTTGATAAAATTCAGCATCCCTTCTTGATAAAAAAAAAAACCCTCAAACACCTAGGTATAGAAGGAACATACCTCAATATAGTAAGTGCCATCTATGACAAACCCATGGCTAACATATTGTTAAATGGACAGAAACTAGAAACAATTCCCCTGAAAACAAGACAAGGCTACCCACTCTCACCCCTCTTTTTTCAATAATGCGTTGGCAGTCCTAGCTCAGGCAGTTGGAAAAGAGAAGAAAATCAGGAGTATCCAAATAGGAAAAGAGGAAGTCAAGTTATCCCTCTTTGCTGATAATATGATCCTATACCTTGATAATCCAGTTGAATCTGTCAAAAACCTGCTTGCACTGATAAGGGACTTTGGGAAAGTCTCAGGGTATGAAATCAATGTACAAAAGACAGTTGCATTCCTATACACCAACAAGCAGGCAGAGACCCAAATAAAAAGCACAATCCCATTCGCAATAGCCACCAAAAAAATGAAATACCTCGGTACCTTCCTAACCAGAGAAGTGAAAGACCTTTACAATGAGAATTACAAAACATGCTCAAAGAAATCCAAGAAGACACAAACAAATGGAAAAATATTCCATGCTCATGGATAGGAAGAATCAACATTGTTAAGATGTCCATCCTACCAAAGGCAATCTACAGATTCAACACAATGCCCATTAAGTTACCAACATCATTCTTCTCAGACCTGGAAATGACAATACAGAAATTCATATGGAAACATAAACAATCACAAATAGTCAAAACAATCCTTAGCAAAAGAAACAAAACAGGAGGTACAGACTTCCAGACTTCAACTTTACTATAAGGCTACAGTAATCAAAACAGCCTGATATTGGTACAAGAACAGGCACATAGACCAATGGAACAGGATAGAGATTCCAGAAGTAAAGCCTCAATTCTTCAACCAACTCCTCTTTGACAAAGCCTCCAATAACAACCACTGTGGAAAGGAGAACCTATTCAGTAAATGGTGCCAGGAAAACTGGCTGACCATATGCAGAAGATTGAAACAGGACCCCTACCTATCACCATACACAAAAATTAACTCTAAATGGATCAAAGACCTAAACGTAAAACCTCAAACTGTAAGAATCTTAGAAAATGCAGGAGACACCCTTATGGAAATTGGAACTGGCAACCAATTCCTATTCAGAACCCTAAAGGCCAATACCTTAAGAAATAAGATAGGCAAGTGGGACCTCATCAAACTAACGAGCTTCTGCAAAGCAAAAGAAACCATCAAGAGAGCAGGGAGACAGCTCACAGAATGGGAAAAAATATTTGCCAACTGTATATCTGACAAAGGCCTAACATCTAGGACCTACAAGGAACTCAAATGCGCCGAATGGAAGAAAACAAACAGCCCTTTTAAAAAGTGGGCAAAAGACATGAATAGACACTTCTCAGAAGAAGATTTATGGGCAGCCAACAGACACATGAAAAAGTGCTCAGCCTCAAGCATCATCAGAGAAATGCAAATCAAAACCACATTGAGATGCCACCTAACACTTGTAAGAATGACCATCATTAATAAAACAAACAACAACAGATGCTGGCGAGGATATGGAGGAAAAGGAATGCTTCTACTCTGCTGGTGGGAATGCAAACTAGTACAACCAACCTCTTTGGAAGACAGTGTGGTGATTTCTGAAAGAACTAGAAATTGGCCTTTCATATGACCCAGCAATTCCCCTATTGGGGATATACCCAAAGGAACTCAAATTATTCTACAAAAAAGATACCTGCACATGCATGTTTGTTGCAGCTCTATTCACAACAGCAAAAACATGGAAACAACTGTGTTGCCCATGGAAGCTGGACTGCTTAAAAACAAAGTCATACATATACACAAGGAATATTATGCAGCCATAAGGAAGGACAAATATATGGACCTTGCAGCAACTTGGATGGATTTGGAGTCGATCATACTCAGGGATTTATCACATAAACAAAGAACAGAGTTCCATATGTTCTCACTCATAAGCTGAACTTGAACAATTATAATGCTATAAGAAAGCGAATGGCAGTAGTGGGAATCTGTCAGGGGAGGGGAGTAGGATTAGCAGTTGAGGGAAACTGCTAGGGGAGGGAGGGGTATACCTCATTAACAAGGGTATCTGTGTGATCAATGTTTATATATTTAACCCTGAATTGTACCTCACATCTTTATAATAAAAATTAAAGAAAAAAATAAAACATTGTTCCTAACCTAAAGACACAAAAAGTTATTTCTGTGTTTTCTTCTAAAAGTTTTTACACTTACAGCTATAATTCATTTCAGTTAATTTTTTGCATAGAACATAAGGTTTGAATTGAGGTTTATTTTTCAACATATGAATATCCAGTTGTCTCAGGGCAGTTTTTAAAAAAAGACTTGTCTTTCCCATTGTGGAAGATCTTGGCCATTATCCTCTCAAATATTTCTTCTGCCTTCTACTCTCTCTATTCTCCTTTTGGAATTCCAACTACATATATGTTGGACTGTCTGAGGTTGTCTCACAGCTCTTGAATGCTCTTTTTAGTATTTTTCACTCTTTTCTCTTTGTGTTTCAATTTGGATGGGTTTTATTGATCTATTTTCAGATTAATAAATTATTTTCTTGGCTGTGTCTAGTCTATTTGATAAGCTTGTCAAAGGCAGTCTTCATCTATGTTAATGTGTTTTTTCATTCATAACATTTTCATTTGATTTTTTCTTAGAGTATCCATGTCTCTGTTGAAACTACACTTCTGATTATGCATGTTATCCACTTTTCCACTAAACTCTTTAACATATTACTCAAAAGTTATTTCAAATTTTCTGTCGGACATTCCATTATCTGAGTCTGATCTGAAAGTGATTCTCTTGATTGCTTTGTTTCTTGACAGTGTTTTTTATCCCATTGCTTTTTTATATATCTTATAATTTTTGTTGGAAGTCAGGCACAATGTGAAGTGCAGTAAAGATGAGGTCAATTGCTTTTATGCTTGAAAATTGGCTTCCTCTTCCTCCTCCTCCTCCTTCTCCTCTTTCTTCTTCTTTGCTTGACCTTTAGTGTGGTGAATTGGATAAATATCATCAAGAATAAAGTTGTGCTTAGGTCTTGCTGTTGCTGTCATTACCTTCGGTGCTCCATATGCTTCAAATTCCTCTTAGGTTGGGAACTATTTTTTCGGAAGTGTTTTGTTTCTTTGTCTGATCTTGTCAGGTTTAGATCTTCTCTTTGTGCCTTTTCCTCAGAAATGGGCTTTCCCAACACTTTTTCCCCTTCTCCCAGCAATAAACTGCTGATATTCATCAATTGATGTTTGTTAGACTGTTGGTAGTGGAATGTTATCTGTTGCTCTGAATCAGTCTCAGTCCTGAGCTATGTTTCTTATAGTTTCCATGTCTCTGTTGGAATTACATATCTGATTATGTATGTTATCCATTTGAGATGGTGTCTTCTCAGCAGTTCAGTCTTGCTCCATCTGTAGAACACCTCTTATGTTCTAGACCCAGTATGTATTTCTGTCCCCACAGATAGAGGTGGTTTTTTTGTTTGCTTCTCGCTTGCTGGTGAATCAGGTCTTCACCGTTCTTAAGGACAACAGGATTTTCTGTCCTTCCCCCGTACTCCATGGGTTAAAGTTTTTGTTGTTACTTTTTACATAAAATAAAAGCTTTATGCCTTTCCTTCAGTGGCTGCTCTTCTATTCCCTCATACTTTCTCAGGACTATCACATTATCCCCAAGGAGGTCCATGGAGAAAAGCTTACATGTGGGCAACTTCATCTTTATTTCAGTGGTTCCTAAGAATTTTATATTTGCCTGATAGCCTAAACCCCCTTTTAGCAATTCATTAGAATTTGGGGCTGAATTGTTCTTGCTGACTTTTATGGCATCTGGCTGCATCTCTTTCAGGTAAACGTGGCCTACATCCCCTCTCTGCTTGGAGGCAGCCATTTTTCCTTAGGTTTGCGATTTGCACCTGCAACCTCTGATGGTTTGAGAAAAGTTTTGAAATTTCAGATAGCTCAGTGTTTTTCATGGAAGGGTGAAAGCAATACATTTTTAGCTTTCTAAATCCTAAACGGAAGTCTTAAGTCATGGCACAGGTTTTAATCTTTCTTGCTGTAAGGCTGGAATGTGAAATTTAGTCATAAAGCTTATGACAAAGTCTAGTCAATTACACAAAATTTTAATGTGTCTCTGTGGTAGGCAGATGTAGCCTTCAAAGTCATCATGCTCTAATTCCTCCAAACTGTGAAAATGTTATGTTACATTGCAAAGGAGAATTAAAGGAGCAGATGAAATTAAGTTTACTAGTTGGTTGACCTTAACATAGAGTGATTATGATTGTATTGTTCAGATGTGTCCAGTGTAGTCACAAGGTCCCTCAAATTTGCAAGAAGAAGGCAGAGTAATCAATGTCAAAGAGAATGACTTGACCAGAAACTGCTAGCTTTGAAGATAGAAGAGGGATACGAGGCAAATGCAGGAAGTATTTTAGAGGCTGCAAAGAAATAGATTCTCCCCAAAAGTCTTAAAAAACAAAACAAAACAAAACAAAAAAACAGCCCTACCAACTTCTTGATTTAGTTTAATGAGACCCATTTTGGACTTCTGACTTAAAGAAATATGAGATAATAAGTTTGTGTTGTTTTAAATCACTAAATGGTTATTTGTTACAGCAACAATAGAAAACATACTGTCTCCGGTGTATGTTTTCTTTTTTTTTTTTTTCCCTTCTCATTGTGTATAAGTAATTCTGGCAATAAAAATTTTAGTTGTGAAAAAATTAAAGCCAATTAATAATGCAAGTAATGGAACTCAAAATCATGTAAAGAGTCTAAGAAGGTGATTACTTCATTCTGGAAAAGAAAATTTAATATGTTAAAGAGGAGCGCATTAAATATAGTACTTTAGACTTATGATATAAACATTTTCTCAACAAAGAAATATTTTTTATATTTTTTATTTTAAGGTTTCTTTTTCTGACAATTTTTTAATTTTAAAATTGTGGGGTACAATTCAGGGTTAGGTATATAAATATTCATTGCGCAGGTACCCTTGTTGATGAGGTGTAACCCCCTTTCCCCAGGCAGTTTCCCACTACTGCCAATTCCACCTCCCAGTCCCCCATGCCCCTGCAGTTTCCCACTACTGTCAATCCTTTTCTTATAGTATTGTAATAGTTGTTCAAAGTCCACTTATGAGTGAGAACATGTGATACTTATTTCTTTGTTTCTGTGAAAGATCACTTAGTATTATAGACGCTAAGTCCATCCAGGTTGCTGCAAAGTTCATGATTTTGTTCTTCTTTATGGCTGCATATTATTTCACTGTGTATATATACCTTTTTTTTTTTCCAGTCCCCTTTTGTTAGGCAGCATGGTTGGTTCCATGTTCTTGCTATTGTGAACAATGCTGCAATAAACATACATGTGCAGATATCTTTTTTATAGTGATTTGAGTTCTTCTGGGTATATTCCCAGTAGGGGGATTGCGGGGTCAGATGGAAGGTCAATTTTTAGAACTTTTAGGAATCGCCACACTGTTTTCCACAGAGGTTGTACTAGTTTACACTCCCACCAACAGTATAGAAGTGTTCCCTTTTCACCACATCCTCTCCAGCATCTGTAATTTTTTGAGTTATTGATGATGGTCATTCTGACTGGAGTTAGATGGTATCTCAGTGTAGTTTTAATTTGCATTTTTTTGATGACTAGTGAGGCTGAACATTTTTTCATGTATCTGTTGGCTGCTCGTATGTCTTCTTTTGAGAAGTGTCTATTCATATCTTTTGCCTACTTCATAATGGGGCTGTTTATTTTTTTTCTTTTCAGCACGTTTGAGTTCCTTGTAGATCCTAGATGTTAGGCAGATGTTCGGCCTTTGTCAGACATATAGTTGGCAAATATTTCTTCCCAGTTTGTGGGCTGTCTCCCCGCTCTCTTGATGATTTCTTTGGCTTTACAGAAGCTTGTCAGTTTGATAAGGTCCCACTTGTCTATCTTATCTCTTATGGCATGGGCACTTGGGGTTTTGGTCAGGTATTGGTTGCCAATTCCAGTTTCCATAAGAGTGTCTCCTGCATTTTCTAAGGTTCTTATAGTTTGAGGATTGTCATTTAGGCCTCTGATCCATTTAGAGTTGATTTTTGTATATGGGGATAGATAGGGGTCCTGTTTCAATCTTCTGCATATGGTCAGCCAGTTTTCCTGGCACCATTTACTAAACAGGTTCTCCTCTCCCCAGTGGTTGGTGGTGGAGGCTTGTTGAAGAATAGTTGGTTGAGAAATTGAGGTTTTGCTCCTGGAATCTCAATTCTATTCCATTGGTCTATATTCCTGTTCTTGTATCAATACCAGACTGTTTCAATTATTGTAGCTTTATAATAAAGTTTAAAGTCTGGGAGTGTGATACCTCCTTCTTGTTGTTGTTGTTATTGGGTTTTTTTTTTTTTCTGAAGATTGTTTTGGCTATTCATGGTCATTTATCTTTCCATGTGAATTCCTGTATTGTTTTTCTAGGTCTGAAAAGGATGGCACTGGTAATTTGATGGGTATTGCATTAAATCTGTAGATTGTCTTAGGTAGAATGGACATCTTAACAATGCTGATTCTTCCAATTCATAAGCATGGAATATTTTTACACTTGTTTGTGTCATCTTTGATTTCTTTGAGCAATGTTTTGTAGTTTTCATTGTAACGGTCTTTCACGTCTCTGGTTAGGAAGATGCCAAGGTATTTCATTTTTTTTGTGGTTATTGTGAATGGAGTTGTGCTTTTTATTTGAGTTTCTGCATGTAGAAATGAGACTGTCCTTTGCACATTTTTTTAATATCCTGAGACTTTGTCAAAGTCCTTTATCAGTGCAAGGAAGTTTTTGACAGATTCTCTTGGGTTTTCAAGGTATAGAATCATGTCATCTGCAAAGAGGATAACTTGATTTCCTCTTTCCCTATTTAGATACCCCTGATCGCCTTCTCTTCTCTAATTGGTTTAGCTAGGACTTCCAAAACTATGGTGAACAGTTGTGAGACTGGGCATCCTTGTCTTGTTCCAGTTTTCTCGGGAAATGGTTCCAATTTCTGTCTGTTTAGCAGTATGCTGGCTGTGGGTTTCTTGTAGATGGCTCTTACTATTTTGAGGTATGTTCCATCTATGCCTAGATGTTCAAGGGTTTTTATCAAGAAGGGGTGCTGGATTTTATCAAAAGCTTTTTCTGCATCTAATGATATAATCATGTGGTTTTTGGTTTTATATCTGTTGATGTATTTAATTACATTATAGTCTTACGAATGTTGAACCTGTCTTGCATTCTGGGGATGAAGCCTACTTGGTCATGGTGGATGACTTTTGAGACGTGTTGTTAAATCCGGTTTGCTAGAATCTTGTTGAGAATTTTAGCATCTATGTTCATCAAGGTTATTGGCCTATAGTTCTCTTTCTTTGTTGGATCTTTACCTGGCTTGGGTATCAATGTGATGTTAGCTTCATAAAATGATTTGGGGAGAGTTCCATCTTTCTCAATCACCTGGAATACTTTCAATAGCATTGGAATCAGTTCCTCCTTGTATGTTTTGTAGAATTCTGCTGGAATACCATGTGGTCCAGGGTTGTTTTTTTTTTGTTTTTTGTTTTTTTTTGGTAGGTAGTTTTCGTATGACATAGTCAATTTCCTGGATTGTTATTGGTCTATTTAGGGTCTCAATTTCTTCTTGGTTCAACCTGGGGAGGTTGTGTGATATCAGAATATTCTCCATTTTCTTTAGGTTTTTAAGTTTGTTTCCATACAAGTGTACATAGTAGTCTCTGATAATCTTTTGTACTTCTTCAGGGTAAGTTGTGACTTCATCTTTTGTGTTTCTGGTTAAGTTTATTGGCCTTTTTCTCTATTTTTCTTGGTCAGTCTAGCTAGAGGACCATCAATGTTGTTTATCCTTTCAAAGAACCAGCTTTTTGTTTCATTGATTTTTTTGTATTATCTTTTTGTCTTCTATGTCCCAGATTTGGGTTTTTATTCTGGTGATCTGGATTCTTCTGCTGACGTTAGGGTTTTGGTGGGCTTGCTTTTCCAGCTTTCTTACGTGTCTTATTAGACTGTTAACTTTTGATCTTTCCATTTTCTTCATGTGTGTTTGTAGAGATAAAAGTATTTCATAAGATTATTTCAAAAGTGCTCTAGCTAATGCAAAATAATTATAAATGAGGGGTTAAAAATGCATTAAAAATTAAGAAGGTCATTTATGCAAATAGACTCAGAAAATGTGATTCTTGAGGGATATGCATTGTGAGAGAAAGCAGTATAAGAGAACCATTTACAAACATATTTATGATTAAATAAATCTTAGAAGCTCTGGAGCAGCTACTAATGCCTTTGTTTTCAACTTAAGTTTTATATTGATACATACAAATATTTGAAAAATGAACAAATCATACATATACAGGTCAATTTTTACAATTTTATAATTTAAAGATTGTTAGATAAGTAAAATCAAGCAACATGTAACCTTTTGGGATTGACTTTATTAACTCAGCATTATTCTCTAAAAATTCATCCAAGTTGTTTCATATATCAGTTGTCCATTTCTTTTTATTGCTGAGTAGTATTCCTTGGCATAGATGCACCAGAGTTTGTTTACTCATTCATCATTACATCTGCTTTCACTCATAAATCTGTTCCAAGTGTTTTAAAATTTTGATAAAATAGACTGTGCATAAATCTTGTTAGAGTAATTCCCAAGAATTTAATCTTATTCAAGTATTGCTATTGTAAGTGTGGTTTCTTCCACTATGTTGAATTACTGGTTATTGTTTGTATATATACAGACTACTGATTTCTGTCTGCAAATTTTATATGCAGCTATCTTACTGAATCCTTTTATTCAAAGTAGATTTATCACTGATTGTCTAGGATTTTTCATGCTTATATCATATCATCCACAAATAGAATTTTAATAATTCTTTTGCAATTATTGTGCTTTCAATTGGTTTCTATTATGTAATTAGAGAAGAATGTATAGAACAGATCAAGATGAGGTCATAGCAACCAAGAGAATTACAAGGAAAGGTTTTGAAATCCTGTTGGGAATGTCTACTTTAGGCCATTCCTATGGGTCCCCAAAGAATACTTTTCATTCACATGCAGACTGCCTAGCAAGAAAACTAATGCCTTATCCTACTTAAATATCAGAATAGGTAGTTCTAACTAAAGCAAACAAAAACTTTCCATATTTCAAGAAGTTTATAAGTCTTTGACTGATATAATAAAATTTTTATGGCAAGAGAGTAGAGATTCTTGCTGTGAGACAAAAGTTAACTTTTCTGAGATACCATTGGTGAAAGTAAAATCAATTTGCTTGCCTCTGTTGTAATAAAACTATAATGAAAGGCTAAAGAAAAACATAATTTTATATATCTATAAAATGAATCCAGTGTTATTAGTAGCTAAAATGCTTAAAAATTCTTTATTGTAAGCAAAGAGTAAGAAATGTATCTCAACAGCATCAAGTGAAAATACATGTTAGACAAAAGAGAATTTTTCTCTTTTTTGTAAACTCATACGATAGGGAAAAATATTTTGCATTAATCAAAGGTACAACATATATTGAAACTATTGGAAATACAAAAAATATAAATGTTAAAAATCCTTTAGAAGCACAAATATATGGCAGTCTATAGAACCACATATATAATACATAGAATTATATTTCCTACAAACAGAGTAGGCCTTTACTTTCAAGTCTCTAGATACCATTTATCATATTTTACTATGTGTTATTGTACAACAAGAAAACCTCAATAAATTCTAAAATACAAATATAATACAGACCACAGTGTTTAAGATAATGCCAAAAAAAGTTATTAATAACTAAAGTACAAACACACAAAAAACTCTACCACTAAAAAGCAGATTTGGGGCAATCTCCTCGGTTCCCCTCCCACTGTAAGAGCTTTTCTGTCCTCTCAATAAATCCTGCTTTTTCACTAAATAAATAAATAGCAGATTTTATCTATATCAGATTAAAATAGTGATATCTTCAACTCCAATACAGTACCACATTTCATTCTGGCCTTTCCCATTGCTCATCTGTAATTTTGTTCTCTAACCAGTGAGAAATCTGCCTTCCACCACCCATTTACTTATTTTCTCATTCCTAGTTTATATGTGAAACAATTTCAGAATTGTTAATCCATGTCCCATTGAGTAATAATTTTACCAACTAAAGTGTAGCTTTCATATACTATTTATTTTGTGTTTAATTTTTCCATTCAAAACATCATTTGCCAATGTTTCTTAGGTCAGCTAATTTTTTGTCAACTTCCATTAGTAACGTTATATCATATATTTATAATGCAGTTAAATTATTATATTATACTCTACATATCATCTTGGAATCCTCTGTCCTCTTGGTTGAGTTTTTTAAATTTTCATACATTAAAGATCAATCTTTGTGATATAAAATTATATGGTTTTGATGAATGCATCATACTTTTAATTTAATTTAATTTAATTTTTATTTATTTATTTATTTTTTGAGTTGGAGTCTCACTCTGTTGCCCAAACTGGAGTGCAGTGGCCACTCCCAGCCACTGCAGCCTCGACCCACTGGGCTCCGGCTATCCTTCTGCCTCAGCCTTCCAAGTAGACGGAATTACAGGCACACGCTACCATGCCTGGCTGATTTTTTTATTATTTTATTGTAAAGATGAGGTCTCGCCAAGTTGCCCAGGCGGGTCTCGAACCCGCGGGCTCAGGCAATTCACTCACCTCAGCCTCCCAAAGCGCGGGATTACAGGCTGAGCCACCAAGCCCAGCTCACATTTTTAATTTTAAACTACACATACAGTGTAGCATTATATTTGAAGTGAATTTCTTATATAAAAAATATGAAGTTAGATTTTTCCCTGTTTTCCTATATTTCCAATTTGTATTCTCCTTTACCGTTATGATGGCTTCATTGTATTTTAGAACTTCTTGATGAAAAGTTGGATTGTAATTTATCTGCTTTACCTTATTGTTTTGTTGTTAAATAAAATTTTCATCTATTTTTGGCAACTTTTTTGTGTTTTTACTTTAGTTATTAAGGACTACTTTTTTTACATTCTCTTAAACACTGTGGTCTGTATTATATTTTTATTTTAGAATTTATTGAGGTGTTCTCATACAACAATTCATAGTAAAATATTATAAATGGTAATCAAGCTAATTAATAAAGCTAATTAACATATCCATCACTTCACATATTTACCTTTTTTTGATGATAAGAATACTTAAAGTCTACCCTCTTAAAAAATTCACGTATATAATACAGTATTATCAACTATAATCATCATGTTCTTCATTAGGCCTCTAGAACTTATTCATCCTATATCTTTCTTTAGTTTTGTATCATTTGACCAATATCTCCTCATTTTCCTTCTCCCAACTCCTGATAATCACCCTTCAACTCTGTTTCTTTGAGTTTTACTTTTTAGGTTCCGTATGTAAGTGAGATCATGGGAGAATCTACCTTTCTGTTTCTGGCTTATTTCACTTAGCATAAAGTCCTCCAGATTCATCTATGTTGTTGCAAATGGCAGGATTTCCTTCTATTTAAGGTTGAATATTATTCCAATGTATATATGTGTATACACACACACACACACACACACACACACACACTTCTTCATTCATCCACTGCAGACGATTAGCTTGTTTTCATATCTTGGCTACTGTGAAAAAAATGCGACAATGAACATGGAAATGCAGATGTCTCTTTTAAAATAGTGATTTTATTTTTTTGTGTATATATATGCCCAGAAGTGGGATTGCAGGATCATATGGTAGTTTTATTTTTAATCTCTTTAGAAATCTCCATACTGTTTTGCATAATGGCTGTACCAATTTACAATCTCTGCAACAATATAGAAGGATTCCCTTTTCTTTACATGCTCAACAACACTTTTTATATTTTGAGTTTTTTTAATAATAAACATCCTAACAGGTGTGAGGTGATATCTTATTGTAGCCACTAAAAATGGCCCTGACATGAGATCAGGACAGTGTCATTAGAGATGGAAGAAGTAAGTGAAAAAGACAGCTTTTCTTTTCTACACATCTCATGCAGCCTCTGCAGTCTCAGTCCAGGGAGAGACTGCCCAGTCCAGAGAGAGACTCCCTCAGAGGCAGAGAGCTCCTCTAAATAAAGAAAAAATCACCAGCAGGAGTCAAGTGGAGTCCAGGAACCCTAGTTCCCACAAGTCCAGTGCTGCATGGGTATGAGCAAATTTACTGTTGCTCTGGAGTCTGGGGTGCAGGTGTGCCTGCTGCAGTAGCAGCTCTGGTGTCTGTAGTGAAGATGCATGTGGAGTGCTGTGAAGTTGGAGTTTGGAGCATGGGCATGTATATAGTTGCTCCAGAGTCCAGGATGCAGACTAGCTTGCTATAGTAATGGTTTTAGTGTATGAAGCATGGGCATACATGCAGTTGCAACAGAGCTGGGGCCTAGAATGTGGGTATGCAGAGTGGCTGTGACTCTGGAGTCTGGGGCATGCATGGGTTTGGTGAGGGTGAGGGGGATGGCCCTGCTCCTGAATAGCACAACAGTGGGTCTTTATTGAAGTTGAAGCATGCAGCATCTCCATCTCCAGGGATGTCCAGAACAACAGTGGTTGTCGGTTATCTTAGTGGCAAAAAACAGCAGTGTCCTCTGTGTAGTAGGTTGCTAAAGTCCACATGGATGAACACTTAAGAAGGCGATATCTGCTGAAAAAGCTATAGTGAGTGTGTGGCTGCTTCAGGAGCTTTTGAAGCCTCAGTAGAAAAGGCTGCTGAGGTCCTTTGCAGAGCAGGTCATTGGAGACCACAGCAGTACTTGCCACATGGCTGATTTTGATAACTCACACCCTTCTTTGTTCCTGTCTCCAGATGTCTCACTCATGCCAATCTTCCTAGAAATCCTTTCTGTGATATTTATTCTGGTTTTTGCTTTACTGTGTTGCTGCACATTCTTAATTGAACTCTTGAGCCCTCCTAGGCTATTTTGGTTCATGGACAGCCTTCTAATTTTTTATTGTGAGAGACACAGGCTGGCATCTTCTACTACACCGTCTTGCTCATGTCATTTATCTCTCCCTCTTCTTGTAAAGACATCCATCATATTGGATTAAGGCCCGCCTAGGTGATCCCAGTAGCCTTAATTACTTCTTTAAAGGTCCTATCTCAGCCGGGCTCAGTGGCTCAGTCTGTAATCCCAGCAGTTTGGAAGGCCGAGGTGAGTGGATTGCCTGAGCCCACGGGTTCAAGACCAGCCCGGGCAACCTGGCACGCCCTAGTCTGTACAATAAATCAAAAATTAGCCGGGCGTGGTAGCGCACACCTGTAGTTCCTGTTACTTGGAAGGCTGAGGTGGTAGGAACGCCGGAGCCCAACAGGTCGACGCTGGAGTGGCTGTGAATATGCCATGGCACTGCAGCCTGGGCAACAGAGTGAGACTCCAACTCAAAAATAATAATAATAATAAATAATAATAATAAAGGTCTTATCTCTAAATACAGTTATATTCTGAGGTGCAGTATGGATTAGAACTTCAAAACTTGAATTTCAGGGGAGACACAATACAATTCATAACAGGTGTGTAGAAAATTGTTCTGGTTTTCATCATCTTTTTTCTTATAGTATCTTTGTATGAATGCTGTGGTCATTCCCTTTTTGTTTCTTATACTTGAATTTTTAAATATAATTATCAGAAGATTCTTATCTGTGTGTGTTGATGGGAGGTTTCTCAGGACTGTTTTCAAGTCCTTACCTCTCAGAAGCTCCCTCCACAAAATATGAGACATTTTCTTATGGAAATGATTTGGTAAGAACTGACATACAGCAGCTAAAAAATCAATTAACATTTAGATCAAAATATTTATAAGAACTACATAAAAACAGTCAATAGCTTTTGGTAGTTCATAATAATATAATAGTCTTAGAAAAAAAATGTTGGGATGTCATACCAGGAATGTGAAATTATATTTTTATACCTTAGTTTTTTTAAAACTCCAGTATTAATCTCTAGCTAATCTCTAGGATAAAGATTTACTTACCTTTAGACTTTCAATCCTACTATTCTCACCTATACACATGCAATGACTCAAAAACAGGTTTTCATTGATTAATGACTGACTGTATGTTCTATTAGGAACTCAATTCACTCTAGAATTTATTCTATATAATATTATTTCCAAAAAAGTTTGAAATATTTATCTTCTATATATAGTTTATATATGGTATGACTTTCTGTGGCAATTTTGTTTTCTACAATAATTCCATTGCTTATAAAATTTTGGGCTTCTACAGTTAACTTATTTTGGTCTAACAAAATTTTCAGAAGAAAATAAATAATCATTTTTATTTTAAAACATAGGCATTGATAATGCATGTTCTGTAAGACAAGTAACCACTATTTTTTGACTGGAGTAAATAAAAGTCTGCAATCCAAAAAGTGTAGAAACCAAAATAATAATCATTGTTAAAACAATATATTCATACCTGACAACCAAAGAAAAATATTATTCCCTAGATCTTCTTTAAATTCATCATTAAAAAGATTACTAGATTCTGGAAATGCTTCCTGGAATGTTGCATAGATAGCTTGTGCCAAACAATCAGGATATACCTACCAAAATAGAGTCATATTAGCTTATTCTTACATTTTATGTAATATATGTCAACTATCAAAGAAATTATTATTTAGCTTTTGAAATACTTATTTTCCTTTTTTCTTATAACTTGCTTTCGGACATTTTATTACTTCTTTTAGTATTTCTATAACTGAGGGACATTAACAAAGAAGGGTGAAAAATCAAGTCACTCTGACAGCATTATGGAAAAAAAATGAATTCAGATAAAGAATGAAGTCAACAATTATTTCTCTTATCTTTGCTATTGCTATCCCCTTTCATAATTTGATGTATATGGGTCATAATAACAAAAAGTATATTTTTTAATAACTGAAGGTTGTTTGGGTGAGTTTATATATTTAAGTAGAATTGTTTAAATATTAAAACCATAATCAGATATCAACAAATATATGGCACTACCAGGATCCTGTTGGCTTTCAAATCCCTAAACTACTAAATTCTTCTCAGGGAGTAATTAAACATATAGAGATATCATATTTTTCTATTTAAACACAAATTTATACAACTATTTTGGTATCCTGTACTTAGATAAATATTTACAATCACATAATAAGCCTATAAATTGTAAAAGTGTAGAATTAGAAGGTTCCTTAGAGGTTAATGTGGTAGACTAAACAATGGTCCAAAGATATACATGCTTTAATCCCTGAAACCAGCAAATGTCATTTTATATGGCAAAAGGGTTTTGCAGATGTGATTAAGTTAAAGATCTTGAGATAAGCAAGTTATCTTGGATTATCCCATGGGCTCTACATGTAATCAAATGTCCTTGTAAGAGGAAGACTGAGGGAAATTTGACTATAGAAGAGGAGAAGGCAATTAGACATCAGAAGCAGATGCAACCACAAGCTAAGGAATACTAGCAGCCACCAGAATATAAAAGATGCAAGGAAGAGATTCTCTGCCGGGGCCTCCTAAAGACACCAGTCCTACTGAAACTTTGATTTTTTAGCCCTGTAAGGCTCATTTTGGACTTCTGGCCTCCATAAACAACAAAAAAAAATAAATTTCTGTTGTTTTAAGTCACTAAATTTGTGATAATTTTTTATAGCAGCAATAGAAAACTAATACAATCACCTAATCCAGTAATGTTCCAATTTGTTGGCAAGTTTTGATATTCTTTTAAAATTTCCATGATTTGGGGGGAGGAGAGAAGGGAAGAACTCTATAATATATTCATATATTTAACTTTTATTGAATGAATCATGAACATTCTTACTATCAGAAATGATCATAAATTCTATTTGTGGTATACAAAATTATACCAATGATGAATAAGGGGAGCTTCTAAACATTTTCTGTGAATATTCCACCTTCAGGAGATTAAAGGAGATCAAATGTCAAACTATTTGGAAAATTTCTGAAGAAATACCATGTGTGACATTGGAAGAAAGGGAAGTAAAATCCATACCAAATATTTTTAGGTTCAGAATAACTTATACTGAATTGTGGGATCCAAAGATAATTTTTTCTTATTAATAGTAATACATTTCTTTTCCTTAGGTAAGATAAGTCAGATGAGTCAAAGGAACAAGTCCCACTTATTTGAATGAGTTAAAAATAGTGGAAACTGGTCAATGAGAGATGAGGCCCATTTATACTAAATAGCTCTGGAAGACATAGACCTGTGGGGAGGTGGCCTGGCTCTCACACGTAAAAGCAGGGATAAAGAGATTATTTTTAAAAGACTGAGCACAAATCAAGGAGTTTAATCACTAAGGTGAACGTCTTGTTTCTTCTCAAATGAAGCTTTGAACTTCTTCCTGAAAAATGCTACTGAAAATAAGAACTTAGAGAAAGTAAGTCTTGATCTGAGAGAGGTTGTAAGTATAAGATCTATCAAAATATATATCCATCCCAGGGAAAAACATTTGGACCATAAAAGTAGGACCAGAAACTAGAGAATGGGAAATGCAATGGTACTGCCACATCCTTCTTTGTCCACATCAAAAGGCCTCTCTCTTATCCTTTTAAGAGCCCTGTGTTAAAGCATGCTGAATTTCATTCAAGAAATAGCACACTCAGTAAATATATATTAATATAAAACCTACAAAAGAATAGACTAAGTAAAAGAATATGAGTAGAAGAAATAGCTGATTTGTCATCTCTAAGCAATTGACTTGCGAAATGCCTAATCAATAATTTACTTTTTCCTGCAAATTAAAAACATCAATATTATCAGAGAAAATCCTAGTCTACATTTTGGAACACCACTATTCCATAACACAACAATCAAAAAATCATGGATCTATCCAACCCCTTCATTTCATAGACAACCCAGCTGTTGATCTGAAAGGTTGAGTGGCTTCCTAAGATAATTCAGGTAATTAGCAGCAGATTCTGAACATGAAGCTGAGTCTCTCTATCCCAAAAATATTATTAGTTTCCCTCTACCACAGTTTACATATGTGTTTTTGAGTAAGATAGGTCAAGATTAAATACAAATATTTGGCAAATTTATAATTTAGATTTGTTTATATTTTTATTGTGAAGGACAGTTAACTTTTTAAGTCTGCCTTACCCATGACAACATCTGCAAATTCCAAAACACTTGTGAATTTTTGATTTACAGATTGCCAGTGCGACAAAGTATTTAAATACGGCTGTGTTTAGAAATGTGAGATGTTATACTTAAAAATACCCAATGAAATTCCTACAGTCTTCGCTTCAAATTACTCAAGAACATTAATTATTTGAATCAGTCCTATTTACTAGTTACTGTAACAACAGAAAAGCAAAACAAGCATCTGATTCATAATTTTATGCACTGAATTTTACTGTAACAGGTACTTAGTCCTTAGGTATAACATAAACTACTCTTAAATGGATGCATATTCATTAAAAAGTAAAAGAAAAATGACATGCAATTTTGTAGATAAATAGAAAAAAATACAAGAAAACACATAAAATAAAAGTCAATAATTTTCAAATTATTAATAAGCAAACAAAATACCTTTACCACTAGGAAGAGTCGGTAAGAATTTGAAGCAAGGAAATACAATATTCTGTGGGGGATGGTAAGAGCATAACTTTAAAAATATTTCCATTATTTACTCTATGCCAGACAATTTTGCCTTCAAAGGCAACAAAATGTTCCCAGACGTGTTTTAAAAACAACTATATTTTTCTATTTCATACACTCTAAAAATAATTAGCATAACTATTAATTTCTATGTTTACCTGAAAGAATGCATCCTTTCGCCTTAGAGGTATGCTCACGAAAAGTGTCACATAACTTTCTGAAATTCTATCAAATAAGCAATCTTGATTTTCTCTATCAGGCTTAAAAATGTATGAAATTAAGGTCAGTATTACAATGTAAAAGTAGAATTTGTTTGCATAATGTCAGTAATTTTATTTATAAGAGATAAATTAGTATAGTAGGATGAGCATACGTTTTAGTATAATGTAGATCTGAATTTTCATACTTACTTGCATTACCCTGGGCAAGTTAATTAAGTCCCAGTTTTCTCATCTGTCAAATGTAGGTAATTTATACATACCTTAAAGTAGTATAGTAAAATAAATAAGGACAAAGGTAATATTTATTGAAACTTTGTATTTCAAGTCCTTGGCAAGTGTCTTTGTACACAGAAAAAAAAAATGCAAGCATTTGATGAGTTAATGAAGATTCTTGAACACTAGTTGTTATACAGAAGACCACCCATGATTTAGTTACCTTCTATTGCTCTATAACAATTCCAACTCTTTCATTATCAGTAACTCATGTGAAATTTTATTTATTTTTTAACTTTATCTTATTATAGAGGTGTGGGATACAAGTCAGGATTAGGTACATAAGTAATATGCATGCAGGTGAAATTTGGGCCTCCAACTGGTCCTCACTTCCCCTGGTCTAGGACCAGGTGCCCTTTGTATTGTTAGTTCCCCCATCCCTCACTCACCTGGCAGTGTCCTGCAACTGCTGATCTCTCACATGTGCTATTGTAATTAATGTTCAGGTCCCACTTATGAGTGAGAACATGTGGTATTCAGTTCTTTTGTCTCTGTGAAAGATCAGTAAGTATGATGATCTCCAACTTCATCCAATTTGCTGTGAAGTCCATGATTTTGTCCTCTTTTATGGCAGTGTAATACTCCATCATGTATATGTACCACATTTTCTTTATCCAGTCCACTTTCAATGGGCAGTAGGGTTGGGTCCATGTTTTTGCTATTGTGAATAGTGTGGCAATAAATGTGTGTGCAGGTGTCTTTTTGTAGAACAATTTATATTCCTCTGGGTATATTCCCAGAAGGAGGATTGCTGGATCATATGGAGGGTCAATTTCTAGTTAATTTAGAAATCACCATACTATTTTCCATAGAGGTTGAACTAGTTTGTGCTTTCACCAACAGTGTAGAAACATTCCCTTTTCTCCATACCCATGCCAGCATCTGTTGTTTTTTGATATATTAATAATGGCCATCCTTATTGGAGTAGGTGGTATCTCAATGTGATTTTGATTTGCCTTTCTCTGATGACTAGTGAGGCTGAGCAATTTTTTATGTATCTCATGGCTGCTCTGTCTTCTTTTGAGAAATGTCTATTCATGTTCTTTGCCCATTTTTTAATCAGGCTGTTTATTTTTCCTTTTGGCTTGAGTTCCTTGTAGATCTTGGATGTTAGGTCTTTTTCAGGCACATAATTAGCAAATATTTTTTTCCCATTTTGTGGGTTGACTTCCCACTCTCTTGAGGGCTTCTTTTGCCATGCAAACACCTTTCAGTTTTATGAGGTCCCACTTGTCTTATCTTAGCTTTTACGGCATACGCTTTTGGGGATTTGATCAAGAATTGGTTGCCTAGCACCATCTGCTAAATAAGGTTTCTTTTCCCGGTGGTTGTTATTGATGGCTTTATTGAAGATGAGTTGGTTGGGAGATTGAGTTTTTGTTTCCTGAATCTCTATCCTGGTCCATTGGTCTATATGCCTGTTTTAACTTTTGCATTAATATATGTGTGTGCTTTCATTTTCTATGGGTGCAGTGTATGGTCTGTTGACTCTGTATTTGCCTGTACTCTTATGAAGTGCATGGTGGTTCTTTTTTTTTCTTCTTCTTCTGTGCTTAATACCTTCTTAAGCATCTCCTGCAGAGCTTGCCTGAAAGCAGCATATTTTCTTAGGGATTGGATCTCTGGGAAGGATTTTAATTTGCTTATCACTGAGAACATTAAAAATTGGACTTCAATTCCCTCTGGTTTGTAATGTGTCTGCAGATAAGTCTGTAGTGATTCTGATTGGTCTTCTCTAGTAGGTAGTCTGAGCTTTTACTCTCACTGCCTTTAGGATTTTTTCTTTCATACCTACTTTGTGTGGCCAAATTACTATGTGTCTTGGATTTGGTCTTTTCATGAGATGCCTTGCGGGGGGTTCTCTGAATCTCTTGTGCTTGAATAGTCATGTCTCTGGCAAGATGAGGAAAGTTTTCTTGGATGACCTCATGGAATGCTGTTCCAAGGTATTCTCCATTTCCCTTTCTACTTCAGAAATTAAAATATTTTCTTGGATGAGACAACCACTAACAAAATTGTGACATGAATATGTTGTAAGAAGGAAAAAAATCTCTATATAACAATAATGTCAATATTATAGTAAAGTTCTAATGTAGCACCCTGAATTCTTGCTCAATTAAGCAATGAAGAGATGAATTAGAATCCAAATTCATGAATTAAGCAATAAAGATGAGCTAAAGAGTATAAATTTATATATAATGTTAGTAATAGAAGCACAAGCTAGCAGTAATGATTTTTGGCAATAAAAACAAAAAATTATAAAATTTAGTGGTAGTTTTCTATGAAATTTGCAAAACAAATGAGTAGGGCTTTATAGATATAAAGGATTTTCGATCTAAAATGAAGTTAGCTTAGGTTTCTACTTCAGTGACAAAACTGATGCTCAGAAAAGTTAGAATTATTTAAGGTTATCCAGAAAAGTCAACAGGAGCCAGACAAGAATTCAGATCGCTAACTTCCAATATAACTCTAGTATCTGTTTAATAAGTTTATACAGGGAGATAAAGCAAAAGTCATAATTATAATGTTAATAGTGATCACTTAGGCAGTGGTTTGAGGATACAGGGTTGTGTGAGAACAAATGAGATTCTATATATATAATTTACTTGGAAAAGTTAGCATGTTTCCACTGCACAATCTACACTTAATATGTATATAAAAAAGAAATTTAATTTATGCAAGCAGAAAGTTCTAGGACATGTGTTTGATTATTATGATTCAACCTAGAGTCCAGACCATATACATCTCCACAGGAGACTAAGTGCAAAATGGTAGGGTCTTTTAAGAAAATGCTTTGTGTATGTTTGAAAAAAAATTTATCTTCAGCTGCTGGGCATTTGGGTTATTAATGTATACACTAGATCAAGCTATTTAACATACATTATCTTTGCATTCCAGGAATTAATCCGATTGGTCATGGTGTATCATTCCTTTAATATGCTGCTAAATTTTATTTGCTAGTATTTTTTTGAGGAATTTTACATCAATATTCATCATAAAAGATAATGGTAGTTTCTGTTTTGTTTTGTTTTTCTGGAGTATCTTTGTCTGCCTTTTGTATCAGAGTACTCCTCTTCAGTTTTTGGAAGAGCTTGAGAAGGACTGGTATTCAATTTTGAAATGTTGTTAGAATCCACCAGTAAAGGCAAAGGGTTCAGGGCTTTTCTTTGTTGGAAGGTTTTTGATTGTTGATTCAATCTTTTTACTAGTTCTAATCTACTTAGATTGTCTATTTCTTTGTGATTCAGTCTTGTTAGATTGCATGTTTCCAGGAATCTGTCTATTTCATCTAGGTTATTCTAATTTGTTGGCATACTTTTGTTTATATACTCTTTTATAATCCTTTTTATTTTCATAAAATTGAAAATAAAATTCATTTGTGATTTTAGTAATTTGAATCCTTTCTATTTTTAAAAAAATAGTCATTCTAACCAGAGGTTGGTCTATTTTTTCTTCTCAAGAAACTTTTAGTTTTCTTGATGTTCTCTATTGTTTTTATATCTTTATTTTTTAACCTCTGATCTAATATTTATTATTTTCTTCCTTCTGCTAATTTAGGATTTAGTTTGTCCTTTTTCTAGTTTATTAATGTAAGGCTAAGTAGTTCAATTGAGATCTTTAATTTTTAATTTCTTATTCTTAATTTACAAATCATAGTTGTATTTATTTATGGGATACAATGTGTTGTTTTATGTTCATAAATAATGTTGAATGATTAAGTCAGGCTATTTAACAAATCAATCATCTCATTTATCCTTTGTTGAGGGGAAACATTAAAATTCACTCTCTTAGCAATTTTGAAGTATACGTTGTTGCTAACTATAGTGACCACTGTTGTGCAATAGATCTCAAAAACTTACCCCACCAGTCTAACAGAAACTTTCTATCCTTTGAACAACATCCCATTTCCCATCCCCACCGCAGCTTCTGGTAGCCACCATTCTGCTCTCTACTTCTACGGCTTTGACTTTTTTAGATTTCACATGTAAGTAACATCATGTAATATTTGTCTTTATGTGACTGGCTTATTTCACTTAGCATAATGTCTTCCAGGTTTACCATATTGTCATGAATGACAAGATTCTGTTCTTTCTTAAGGCTGAATAATATTCTATTGAATATTTACACCATACTGTCTTATCCATTTATCCCTTGATGGACACTTAGATTGATTCCCTATCTTAGCTATTGCTCTGCAATTAACATAGGAGTGTATCTACTCAACACACAGTACTGATTTCAGTTCCTTTGGATATACACCCAAGAGTGGGAATATTGGATCATATGGTAGTTCTATTTTTAGTTTTTGAGAAACCTCTATACTGTTTTTCATATTGGCTGTAGTAATTTACATGTCTACCAGTAGTGTACAAGAGTTCCCCTGTCTCCACATCCTTGTCAACTTTGTTATCTTTCATCTTTTGGATAATAGTCATTCTAACAGGTGTGGTATGACATCTCATTGTGGTTTTAATTTGTATTTCCCTAATGACTAATGTAGTATTTTTTCACATACCTGTTGGTGGTTTGTATGCCTGCTTTTGAGAAATGTCTGTTCAGGTCTTTTGCCCATTTTTTAAAAAATATTCATTTTTAGTTGAAAATAATAATTATGTCTATTTATGGTATATGATATTATTTCTGATCTATGTATATACAATGTCAAAGGAGTCAATCAAGCTAATTATCATATCCATCATCTCACCTTATTTTTTGTGGAGAGAATACTGAACATGTATTTTTTTAGCAACTTTGAAATATACATTATTATTAACTGTAGCCACCATGCAGTGCAATAGATCACTAAAACTTATCCCTCTTGTCTAAATGAAACTTTGTGTTCTTTGCTCAACATTTCCCTTTTCCCTGTCTATGCCCACCCTCCAGCCTCTGGTAATTACCTTTCTGTTCTCTACTTTTATGAGTAGATTCCACATGTGATAGCATACAGTATTTGTGTTTCTGTGTCTGGCTTATTTCACCCAGTATAATCTCTTCCAGTTTTATTCATTCACAGATGAATTTCCTTCTTTTTTGAGGACAAATTATATTCCATTGTACATTTATACCACATCATTTTTATCCATTTACGCGTTAATACAGGGGTCCCCAACCCCCAGGTGGCAGACTGGTACCAGTCTGTAGTCTGTCAGGAACAGGGCCGCACAGCAGGAGGTGAGAGATAGAGCAGAACTCCGTCTGCTGTCAAATTAGCAGCAGCATCAGATTCTCATAGGAGCACAAACCTTATAGTGAACTGTGCATGCAAGGAATCTAGGTTGTAGGCACTTTATGGGATCCTGATGCCTGATTATCCCCTTTGCCCCCATCTGTGGTCCTCCATGAAACCAGCCCCCAAAATGTTGGGGACCACTGCCTTAATGGACACTTAGACTGCTTTAATATCTTGACTATAGTGATTAATGTTGAAATAAACATGAAAATGCTGGTATCTCTTCAACATAACAATTTTAATTCCTTTGGAGATATATATATATATATATATATATATATATATATATATATATATATATACAGAAGTTGGATTGCAGATCATATGGTAATTCTATTTTTAGTTTTTTGAGGAACCTCCATATTATTTGCCAAAATGACATACTAATTTACTTTGCTCATTTTTTAATCTGGTTGTTTTCCTCCTGTGAAATTGTTTGAGCTCCTGATATATTTTGGTTATTAACCCCTTATCAGATGTATGGGTTTCAGATATTTTCTTCCATTCTACAGGTTGTCTTTTCCCTCGGTTGTTTCCTTTTTGTGTAAAAGCTTTTTGGTTTAATGCAATCTCATTTGTTTATTCTTGTTTTTGTTGCCTGTACATTTGGCTTCACATCCAAAAATATCATTGTACACACCAATATTGTGCAGCGTTTTCCCTATTTTTTTTTTTCTAGTGGCTTTACAGTTTCAGACCTCACATTTAAGTCTTTAAGTCACGTTAAGGTGATTTTTTTTTTTTTTTTTTTTAGTTGGAGTCTCACTCTGTCACCCAGACTGGAGTGCAGTGGTCGCTCCCGGCCACTGCAGCCTCGACCTGCTGGGCTCCTGCGATCCTTCCGCCTCAGCCTTCCAAGTAGCTGGAACTACAGGCGTGCACTACCACGCCTGGCTAATATTTGATTTATTGTAGAGATGAGGTCTCGCCAAGTTGCCCAGGCATGTCTTGAACCCGCGGGCTCAGGCAATCCACTCACCTCAGCCTCCCAAAGCGCGGGATTACAGGCTGAGCCACCGAGCCCGGCTAAGGTTATTTTTTATATGAAGAGATAAAAGCTCAATTTCATTCTTCTTCATGCAGGTATCCACTTGTCTCAACACTATTTATTGAAGAGACTGTCCTTCAATGTTTTCTTGGCACCTGTATTGTAAAATCAATTAACCATAAATATGTGGATTTATTTCTGGGTTCTCTATTCTGTTACATTGGTCTATGTGTCTGTTTTTATGTCAGTATCGTGCTGTTTTAGTGACTCAGTTTCGTAGTATATTTTGAAAGTCAGGTGGTGTGATACCTCCAGCTTTGTTCTTTTGCTCAAGGTTCTTTTGGCTATTTAGGGTCTTTCATAGTTCCATACATATTTTTGGACTGTTTTTTCTATTTCTGTGAAAAATCACTGGAATTTTTTTAGGAACTGCATTGAATCTGTAGGTTGCTTTGAGTAGTACAGACATTTTAATAATATTAATTCTTCTAATCCATTACAGGATACTGTTCCATTTAATCATGTCATCTTCAATTTATTCATCAGTGTCTTATGTTTTCCGTATACAGATCTCTCACTTGCTTGGCTAAATTTACACCCAGGTACTTTAGTTTTTTGTAGTTGCTATTGTAAATGGAATTGTTTTCTTAATTTCTTCTTTGGATAGTTGCTAGCATACAGATTTTTGCATGTTGATTTTGTATCCTGCAACTTTATAAAATTTATGTAGTATTTCCAACAGTTTTGAGTGGAGTATTTGGGATTTTCTATATAAAAGAATATGTTACTGACAAACTCAGACAATTTCACTTCCTCCTTTCCTATTAGGATGCTTTTATTTATTTCTCTTGCCTAATTTTTATGGCTTTCTTCTCTTTTAATATAATAATTGATGGTTATAAATTTCCCTATTAGCAATGCTTGTGCTGCAGCTCATAAATTTTGGTATGTTGTATTGTTGTTTTCATTTGTCTCAAGGTATCTTTTGATTTTCCTTTTAATTTTTTTTTTTTTTTTTGACATATTGGTTGCTTAGGAACAATGGAAACTCATATATTAACAATGGGAGTAGAAAATTGTATATCCACTTTGGAAAACAATTTGAAATTTTCTTGTTAAGCAGATAATTTTCATATCCAAGAATCCAGTAATTCTGTTCCTTCTTTATATACCTCATAACCTCTGTTTGAGAGCTGAGTATCTTTGATAGGTCAGTAGAAACTGAGGTATATAGTATTTACATGTGGGAATAGGCATGTCTGTTCTTTTGCTAAGCCTTTAGGGGTTGAAGTTGATTAAGTCATGTTGAGCTGTATTGGGGTTTTGTTTCTTCAGTGGTTACTCTCAGTAAAACATAGGCCTCAAATTGCTCTTGCTTTACATTGTTTTTCAAATTCTTAAAGAACCGGTTTTGGGGGCTTCATTGAGCTTCTCCAACTTCTTTGTTTTCTCTTTTTACTTTTATTGATTTTCACTCTGATCTTTATATTTTTTTCTTCTGCTTTCCTTATGTTTAGTTTTTTTCTTCTTTCTCTAGCTTCTTAAGATAGAAGCTGATATCACAGTTTTTGAGAACTTTCTTTTTTAATATAGGCCTTTTAATTCTGTAAGTTTCTGAGTATTATTTTAATGACATCCATTCCCCAAATTTTTTTTTTTTTATTGTGATATTGAGGGGTACATTTAAGGGTTAGGTACACAAATATGTCTCATTCAGGCACCCTTGTTTGTAAGAAGTGTCCCCCCATCCCCAGACAGGTATTTACTGCCATTAATGTTTTCATTTT
>CAUYQG010013003.1:0-12551 GCA_963574415.1 Tarsius wallacei | reverse complement strand
TCATCCTGGAAGAGAATCCTCTAGCCCCAGTCAAACCGATAAATGACTGCAGCCTTGGCTGGCATGTAACTGCAACTTCATGAGGAAGTCCACGCCAAAACCAACTAGCTAAGCTGCTCTTGAATCCCTGCCCCACAGGAAGTGTATGAGAAAATGAAGATTGGTTGTTGTTTTAAGCCACTACATTTAGAAGTAATTATCTCTGCAGCAATAGGTCATTATTTTCAAATTGTCTTTTAAGTCTGCGGTCCCCAAACTTTTTGGCATCAGGGACTAGTTTCATGGAAGATGATTTTTTCACAAAAAATTGGGGAAAAGGATGTACAGTCAAACCTCACTGCTAATGTTAATTTGTATTTGCAGCCACTCCCCAGTGCTAGCGTCACCACCTCAGTTCCCCTCAGATCATCAGGCATTAGATTCTCACAAGGAGCACACAACCTATTATAGATCACCTGCATGCATAGTTCACAATACGGTTCGCATTCCTATGAGTCTCTAATGCTGCCACTGATCTGATAGCAGGTGGAACTCAGGCAGTAACGTGAGTTGTGGGCAGTGGCTATAAATACAGATGAAGTTTCACTTTCTAGCCTGTCGCTCACCTCCTGCTGTTTGTCCCATTCCTAACAGGCCATGATCAGGGATGGACATCTGTCTTAAATCTATCCCATGCCTCACCCGTTTCCCCAATATTTCTTGCCCTATCATCTTACCTATAACTCTTGAGTAATCTTTCCCAATCTATCCTACCTTCAGAATTACCTAATAACAATACATATCTATTTCTGTCACTCCCCTTTTAGAAATCTCTAATGATTGTCAGTAGCTTACAAGATGAAACTCAAACATTTTCACATACAAAACACATTGCAACCTAATCAGAATTTAGCTTTTTGGGTTCATCCCCCATGATCCCCTCAAAATAGTCTTTAAATTCCTGTTACCAAACTACTTCTCTTTTTTCAATCATGCCTTACATTTTATACCTTTTACCTTTGCTCACTCTATCCTTCAATCCAAACCATCTGTGCCACACCTCTCTCCTTGGAAAGATTATTTTTTAATGTTAAGGACAAATGTTACATCTTCTCTATAGTCTTCACAGGTGCTTTTCCCGACATAATTAGTTGTTCACCCATCTGTCTTCCCTCAGTACATTAATACACCAGTGGTATGGTGTTAAAGTATAATGTACTACATTGCATTATAGTTGATTGGATGTGTTTTTACCTTCTCTATCAGACTGTGTCCTTCCTAGAGAAAAGACTACTGTCTCAGTCATCTTTAATTCCTAGAGCTTTGACATGCTAAATGAGACATAGTAGAAACTCAATAAATGTTTGTTAACTAAATGAATAAATAGAAGTTTGAACGTGCTCTCTCTTCCCTTCTGTTTCTTTTTCCTTTCCTCAACTTTAAAATGAGAGAATTTAAAGGTCACAAGTTTCTATTTAATTTGGTCACAAGGACCTACTTATTTTACTTTCAAATTATCTCCCAAGTCCATTATCCTCTCTCTCCCACATTTTACATTCTCTTGCTAGAGCCCTTGGATGCAGAGGCACAAAATTGTATACAAAAGCAATGTAAAAAAGGCTTTCAATATTGTTTAATGCTGTACAGGAGTTAGTCAGGGAGAAAAAAGGTAAATTACTTAATAGGTAGATCCATAGTTATCTGCCAAAACTGTAGGACGAATAAAACATTCGTTAAAATTTCAAAATTATATCTGTGTGACCCATAGAAATCTTTGGACTATCTAGTAACCAGGTAAGCAATTATAGTTTATAGTTAGTTATTATGATAATTTAAGTTTTATCATTTTCCTATCTAAGTTGACTATACTATGATGTCTTTAGGAGCTACCAAAAACACTTTTTTTTCTATCATACTTCAAGCCAGGCTCTCGACTTGCCACTTTAACCAACTTAATTTTTCATAGTTCATCACAACTATTTGTGTTTATGTGACTGTAAATTTGTGTGTGAATCTAAAGTCATTAACTATATTATGTATTGATTAAAATTAGGTCATAAATACTTAAATAGGGGAAAATCCTAGCATACTCTATATACTTTTTTTCAAAATTATGAGATTTCAAATGATGCATAGGAAATATCTAATGTCATGGTTTAAAATAATACAATTAAATTTTGGTTCCAAGTGAGAGATTTTTTTCCCCATGTTTACACAAGTAAAATACAAATTGTATTCCAGCTGGCCCATCCACCACATACTCAGACTGGTAGATTCCTTAAATAATGGCTTGCTGTCATTGGTGCTAAATACACACAAGAAAAAACAGAGCATTTATATAAAGCAGAATCAAAATAGATTTTTCGTCAAAATGCCACACTCTAAAATGCCACACTCATTTCCAAAGTTTTCCAAAAAAGAAAATTAACTACTTTTAGTCATTAATTAATTTAATTTAAGAGAAATGATTCAACTGACTTAACCTACTCAAATTGTCAGCAAATAAAATTCTGATAAATATCCATTTATTCAGACAAAAATTCACTTCATATTTTTAAACTTCTGTTTTAAATAACATTTTCTCTTTATATGGTATTATATTATCGTGGTTTTCATCTATATTTCTGTACTGTTGTAATGACAATTTAAGACCAGCCACATTTCCTATGTAATATTCTCCTGTCTTTTGTATAGAATTCTAGGGTAAAAAGTCTATGTAAGATTTCAGCTTTCAACCATGACTGAATAACTGGCATTGTATTAACTGCTCTGCTTGAAACAACTGTAAAACTGAACAAAATATGTGAAGTAACAGAGTTAGACATTTGACAACAGGTAGCACAGAACTGTAATCCATGGGAGAAGGGAATTTTACGAGGTGAGTCCTACAGTTGCCTGGGATTCAGTCTGAAGTCACCTTCCAAACCACTCAACAAAGATATGAAACCCAGACAGAAACTGATAAAGCTCTCTGCAAAATCTATATAAGAAAAAATGGCCAGAATTATCTTGAGAAAATAAGAACAAAATTGGAGTATTCACATTATCTGATTTCAAAACTTACTATAAAAGTTACAGTAATCAAGACACAGCCGTGTTGGCTTAAGGATGGGCAAATAGGTCAATGGAATAGAATTGAGAGTTCAGAACTAAACACATAGCAATCTGATCAATTATTATAAAGACACCAAAGAATTCAATGAGGAAAGAAAAGTCATTGAAACAACTGGACATTCATGTGGAAAAAACAGCTTCAAACATGTCTCTCACAATACTCAAAAACTAATTTGAAAAAGATCATGGATCTAAAAATAAAAGCTATTACTGAATTTTAGAAATTCTTTAAATATTCTGATAGAAAACCTGTTTAAATAATATACATTACATGTATATACTCAAGTCTATGAACACCTGTTCATTTTCTTATTTTTTTTATGAAGCCTAATTTATTATCTTATACTTTTATGGTTTGTGCTTCCTGTGTCTTGCTTAAGAAATCTTTGACCTCAAAATTACAAAGACGTTTTCCTATGTTTTCTTTACCTTGTAAGACCTCAAATACTAAAGTCTTTGTGTAATGAATACAATAAAGAGTTTATAAAAGATTGCTGAGAATATTAAATTCTACTTGCAGACTTCGCTATGAAAAGGCACAAAGGATAACTACAAATGTCAATTTTCTATCACTTTAAGTACTATGCCTTAAATTTTGATCCAGAGGGGTAAGTGAACCCTGTGATATTTTGCTCTATTTTCTTATATATCATGAAATAAATAATACAGAATATTCAAAACAGAGGTAAAAAAATTTTAAAAATAAGAAAATTTATTTGACCCACATGACATTCTATTGGCAAAGAAAAACTGTACTAAGGTTCATAATATTTTCCTACCAATATCATACTGTCAATACAGTACCATGTTGAAATTGTGATAGATCCTTGTCATCTGTTTGAGGTAACATTTATCTAATTATTTAAATTACATGAAAAACTGCTCAAATCTATTGAGGCATACAAACTATACCTTGTATGAGTTTTACAGAAAACATAAACATATATAACTTTACAATCATGTCAAATTTCAATCAACTGAGATGTAATCAAAAAGTATTTCAATTAATCAGAATGATGTATACACAAAACCAATGAATTATCCATTTCCCCATTGAAAAAGGTGTTTATTAGTGACTAGTACGTATAAGAAATGTCTTATTTAAAATAATAAACACTAAATTATTGCATACTATTAATGTACCTATACACTATTACATATACACATTATGCATATGTTTAAAAGTGTGGAAAATTCATTCTAGGTTATAAAATAAAGAGCAAAACAATTCTGAATTAATTTAGTATACACTGTGTGTCCCTGTCAAGTTATGATATGCTGTAGCCTAGCTTGACACAAGCAGTAATAGAACTTGCATGCATAGCAAATTATTGCCTCATAAAACACAGAGCAGGAGGTAGACATTTGACTGTTGGTCTGGTCCCACCACCATGATTTCTTGTCTCTATTCTTACATGTCATGGTGGTAGAAGTACACTTATAAAACGTAGAAGGTAGAAGAGAAAAGAAGCATTATCCTCCTCCAAAAGCAATGCATAAATCTCATGTGTCTTAAACCCTAAGCAAGACTTGAGGGCAAGTAGCTAAGTCTGGAATTTACCCAGAAGCAGAAGAGAGTGGAGAAATAACACAGGGAAAGGAAGAAAGCCAATAAAAGGACACTGACATATAGATCACCGTCATAGTCAACTGAGACTCAATCCTCTAGAGACCCTCTGAGGGACTATATAGAGTGTTTTCAGGACTATATAGAGTGCATTTCAGAACTTTCCCACTGAGGATAAGAAAGCTGCTGTGTTGATTCACCCACTTCTGATCCTCAGTGTTTGAGGGTTGTTCCTGGGGTATTCACTTTCTGACACTTATGTCTGCTGCACATGCCGCACATTCCTACACACAAACAAAGCCCTCAGACCGAGAGACACAGCTTCTGCATGTATACAAATTGATCTCACAAAATTTCTGGGGGTGTTCAAACAGGCCAAAATCTACTATAAGGACCAAGCTTGTGACTCACTTCAGCCTGCAGGAAGTTGTCACTGACATCAAATTCCCTGTGATTCCTGCATTTCTAAGTTTTCTAAATACCAGACGCACTTCCTTTTGATCTTTCCTTTCTCGGACTTCCAACAGCGTTATGTTTAATTTCCTATATTAAATAATTTCTACCTAAAGTGGTTTTTGTTTTCCTGACTGCACTCACTGACAAAAGCAGGATAGAAATGATATTCAAGACATACTTAATGTCTAGGAAAACTCCCTTGCTCAATAACTACAGGAAGGGAAGTTGAGAAAGGAAAAATCTATAACAAATCAGTAAAGTAGAATATGGAAGAAATATTGTTAAAGTTGAAGTGAGAGGCAAGGTGAAGGAAATAATTCTTCTTCAGATATGTAGAGTTTGATAAGACTTCTGTACACCTAGATAGGAACTATGTTTAGAAGGCAATTTGATAGGTGTATTAGTCTGTATTTTGGAAGAGATGTTTGGGTGGATTATGCAGATATAGAATACATCTGAGTTCTAGCAATATTTGAGGCTAGATGAGCTTTCCCATGAAGATGATTTAAAATAAGAGTAGATATAAAAATTAAATATATAAGTGAGGGAGAACCTGGAGAGAAAGGGGAAGAACTGCCAGTAAAAAGTGGGAAAAAATTAGAAAAGAATGGTGTCAAAGAAGCCAAGGAGAATAAAATTTCAAAACTGATGACAGTATCAAATGGAACAGATCTGACAAGAAACATGAAATTCTACAGTGTCCCTTGAAATGGATAATGGTAATTGAAGCAAAAGCATTATCAGTGGTATTATTGGAACAAAATTGAGTAAAATAGGTTGAAACTTAGTTGTAAAAGTGAGAAGAGTGCAAGGGAAATTGCTAAAAATATATATATGTAAGTGTAAATGTCTGTATTGTGAATTCCATAACAAATGTTTATGTTATTCATTTACCTATCTGTATGCACAAGCTCATAAAAACACTGTAAACACAAATACTTATTAACTTTTTTATATTTATCCAATATTGTTTCAGGCTTTTAAAGACTCTGTTAATTACATTTTTTAAAAATTTTCTCTTGATTTATTAGTTTATATCTGGGTGCTTCTTTTTATACTTCAATTATTTAGTTCCCATGCCACTTCCATGTTGAGAATGATAAAGCTTTTAATACACAAGAGCTGCCTACTAGAAGCTAAGAAATGCTTGTGTTAATTGAGAATCTGTCAGTATGTTATTCCTGGATGCACGTGGATAAGTCACACTGGTATTAGTAGGATTACAATAATGCTCTGCAATAAGACTTTACAGCCTTTTATTTTTAACACAATTTATGGCTTGTAGCAGATAATACTTCTTAAAATGTGTATTTAGAAAATCCTGTGCTGAGCACAGTGAAGGCAGCATTTTTTTTCCTATATTAGAATTTGCATCTAAAGTGCTATGTTTAAAAAAAAATGTTGATGATGGGTCCATTGTCAACAAACAGCACTAGGTTCTATGGTAACCCCAGAGATACAAGGACTAGAGCAATATGTCTTAGAGCATTTTTTTTCCCAAACCACCATTTGACACCAATAAGAGATTTATTAAATCAATATCTTAGGTTGCACCAATGTTTCTAATAAAATAGAAGGAACAGAATGGCATGGAATGGAATGGAAAATACCTGAATACATTGTCTATTAAAAATATCATTTCATGAAATTGAATTTCGGTTTTATGTATAATTTGTATAAGGAGGTATTTGGTAGTAGACATGCAAATAGAGCATTTCAAAGTAATGAAATAAGTGCAGAAAAAAAAAGGATATTCAAGATTGCATGAAAGTTAGAGAAAAGGTATTTAACCAAGCCTAAAGGGACACAGGAATCTTTAAAAAGAAAATAAATGCAATATTTACCAATTATACTATTTTACCTCAGGTTATGTATTAAATAAAATCTTAAGTGTATGTTTAAAGAATATTTGAAGTAGTGCTTTTGGAAATATTTTTGTGTCTTATAAAACTCTGTAAAAATACTGCTTTTAATTAAGATTTCATGAGCCACAATGACATGCCCTCTAACCCCATTTAAAAATAAAATAAAAGTAAAAATAGTTATAAAATGACTTTTTCCATAAACTTTGTTTTAGAATTTGCTTTTCAATTTATAGTTATAAAACATGTATTTTCAAAAAGAATATTATTTACATTTGAATATTTCTTTTCTTTTTTTTTTTTTTTTTGGTTTTATTTTGACTTGATGTCTCATTCTGTCACCCAGGCTGGAATGCAGTGGCACAGTCATGGCTCACTGCAGCCTCGACTTCCTGGCCTCAGGCAATCTTTCTGCCTCAGCCTCCTGAGTAGCTGGGACTACCTGCATACCACCACACCTGGCTAATTTTTAGATATTTGGTGATGAGGTCTCACTACATTTCTAGGCTGATCTTGGACTCAAGCGATCCTCTCATCTTAGCCTCCAAAAGTGCTGGGATTACAGGCATGAACCACCACACTCAACCTGGATTTTTTTTTAATTAAATCTTTTACCATTTATAGTAGATAGTTCCATGAAAAGAAGGGCCAGACATCCAAAACATTTACATTAGGCTTTAGAATAGTATCTCCAAACAAATGGACATACTCACCTTGACTCTAACCTTGATAATTTGAAGACCATTCTGTTGTAATAGATAAAACAGGGGTAAAATATACACTGAGTGTTTGGGCTTTTTTTTTTTAATATCTGTTAATATGATACCAACTGTTCCAAACAGCAAACCTTTTCTTTCCTCATTCTTGTTCTTTTTCTTCTTGCCTCAAAATAAATTTTAATGCAGTTTTTAATTATTTGAAGCATATTTCTTTTTATTTCATTTTATATAGAGATGTGGGGTGCAAGTAAGGATTAACTATACAAGTAGGCTGCATACAAGTAAGATTTGGGCCACCAATTTGCCCTCACTCCCCCGATATAGGACCAGATACCCTTTATGTTGTTACATACCCTTTATGTTGTTACATACTCTCTCCCTCTCTCCCTCCTCTAGCAGTACCCAGCAACTGCCGATCCCTTTCTTGTGCTAATGTGATTAATGTTCAGGTCCCACTTATGAGTGAGAACATGAAGTATTCAGCTCCTTGTTTCTGTGATAATTCACTTAGAATAATGGTCTATGACTCCATCCAATTTGCTGCAAAGTCCATGATTTCTTTCTTCTTTATGGCTGCATAATACTCCATTATGTATATGTACCACATTTTCTTATCCAGTCCACTTTTGGTGGGCAGTAGAGTTGATTCCATGTTTTTGCTATTGTGAATAGTGCAACAATAAACATGCATGTGCAGGTGTTTTTTGTTGTAGAACAATTTATGTTCCTCCCCGTATATTTCCAGAAGAGGGATTGTTAGATCATCTGGAAGGTCAACTTTTAGTTCTTTTAGGAATCACCACACTGCTTTCCATAGAGGTTGAACTAGCCTGCACTCCCACCAACATTGTAGAAGTGTTCCATTTTCTCTGCACCCATGCCAGAATCTATTTTTTGATTAATGGTGGCCATATCCATCATTAATAACTCAAGCAACAACAGATGCTGGAGACAATGTGGAAAAAAGGGGACATTTCTACACTGTTGGTGGGAATGTAAACTAGTACAACCTCTGTGGAAAACAGTGTGGAGCTTTCTAAAACATCTAAAAAACTGACCTTCCATGAGATCCAGCAATCTCTCTTCTGGGAATATAGCCAGAGGAACACAAATCATTCTACAAAAAAGATACTGGCACATGCATATTTACTGCAGCATTATTCACAACCTCAAAAACATGGGACCAACTATGCTGCCAATTGAAAGTGGACTGGATAAAAAATGTGGTACATATAAACAATGGAATATTGTGCAGTTATAAAAAAGGACAAAATTATGGATGTCACAGGAACTTAGAAGGATTTAGAGTCTATCATACTCAGTGATCCATCACAGAAACAAGGACTGAGTACCACATGCTTTCACTCATAAGTGGACCCTTAACGTCTATCATAATACCACATGAAAGAGATTGGCAGTAATGGGTTACTGCTGGAGGGAGGAGGACATAAGGATACCTGATCCCAAACCAGGCAAAGTGAGGACTGATGGGAGACCCAAATTTCACCTGTACGATGACTACTTATGTACCTAACCCTGAGTTGTACTCCACATCTTTAAAATAAAAATGAATAAATAAATAAAGTTTTTTTTTTAAATGGCAGTCAACCTTACTGGAGTTAGGTGGTATCTCATTGTAGTTTTGGTTTGCATTTCTCTGATGATTACTGAATCTGAGCATTTTTTTATGTATCCGTTGACTGTGAAACACATTTCTAAAAGTGAACTCAAACTCTAGCCTCCCTAATTACCACATTCACAAGCCTGTACCATGCTTTGCATTTATTTTCTTCCCATCTTCCGTTGTAGCCTTTAAAGTCTCCCTTCAGCAATTTGATCACATTGGTTTCTTCCATAGCAGCTTCCTATTCTCTTTTCTAAAATCCATTGTATATCCTTGACAACATTCATCATCCCAAGGACTTTTATCTGAAGTTGCACATTCATTCCACGTCATCAATCAATTCTTTCTTTCTTATTTAGAATTAACCACAGAATAGCAATTTCCCTTAGTCTTTCTTGACCTTTTGAGAGACGAGATTGTGAACAAAATATAGTAAGAATTTGTCAGAAGATCTGCTTTTACAAAATTTGATTTATTGTAGATGTGAAGATGGTTGTAAAGAAGAATGGTGTATTCAAAATAAATCTGAAATTGGGCCAGGCACAGTGGATCACACCTGAGATCCCAGTACTTTGGGAGGCCAAGACAAAAGGATCACTTTAGGCCAGGAGTTCAAGACCAGCCTGAGCAACATAGTGAGATCTCATCTTAAAAAGAATTAAAATAAAATGAAATAAAATAAATCTGAAATTAGATCCAGGGGCTTTAACTAGTGCTCTACCACTTACTATTTGTAAGTGGTAGACTTTTAAAAAGTTACTTGGTTACTTGACAACTCTGAACTTTTTTTCTCATCTGTAAAATTTAGTTTAAAATGCCTCCTAGAATTCTTATAAATATGAAATGAAATTATTGTATATTTTAATTAATATGCTAGGTAACATAATATTTTAATATGCACTATAGAAATGTTTAATTATAATATCAAATTCTTCTAATAGCAATGGCAAAATATAATATGTTATTTAATAGCATAAAATAGACCAGAATAAAAGGGAAGAGACAAGTATCATGAGGTAAATCTTGATTTATTACAGCAAAAATCAATTAATAGAATCTAGAGTTGATAAATGAATAAAAAATAGAATTGGTATTTAGTTATACAAAAAAACTAAAAAAGCAAATTACTAAAAATTGATTACTTCTGGTCAACAAGAGAGGCAGTGAGAAATTGTGAGGCAAAGTACTGATCTTTCTATTATTTGTATTATGTGTTCATATCACTTTAATTTCTAAAAGTAAAAAAGTCAGTTTTTTAGCATTCTTTAACACTATAATCAATACCTCTATTTCTCAAAAGCATTAAGAAAGATTTCAAAGAAAAAGAAAACTAGTGTTCATGTTAGCTGAATCTTAATGGTATGAAAAGTATGCATTTGTGGCCATGTTGCCAAAGTCAGTCTTTGAGAAAACAAACAAGCAAAAAAATCAATATAGGCTATGACATTTGTGGTAGATTAATTGCAAAATGTCACCCCAATTCTCCACTTCTCCCTGTATCCTGTATCCACATTCCTTGCAATATGACTTTACAGCAGTTCTCACCAAACAATAGAGCCCAGCCCTTGAAGTCTGGGCCAATTGTCATGAGGTAGAAGTAAAATACAAAGTTCCAAGCCTAAATTTCAAGGGTTCTTATACACTTTTGCTCTTTTTGGAAACACTTCCATCACCAGAAGAGCAAGACTGGAATAGAATGCAGGAGGAAGACAGACCGTGGGAAAAAGAGCTGAGTCATCCAGACAAGGCCATGCTAGGTCAACCAGTCCCCGGTGGACCCACTTAATAACCACAGACCCATGAGTGAGCCTAGCTAGCATGAGGCAGACCAGATCAGCCTACTTATACATTCCTGAGTAAAAAATAAGGTCATTGTTTGTTTAATGTCACTAGATTTTATGATTGCTTACTTCCTAGCCTTATTGTGGCAATAGATAGCTGATATAGAATCCTAGTTTAGAAAAATCTCCAGTTAAATACAGCAATAGCAGGTAGTCGTGACAGTTTGCCAGTCCTTTCTTATATATGTATAGCAATCTTTGGAGAGATGTAGGTTGGTGTTTTCCTTAACTTGTCTCACTGATGGGAGACCAGTCATGAAAGATAGTGTGAAAAGAATTAGACATGAACAGCCGGGCTCCGTGGCTCAGCCTGTAATCCCGCACTTTGGGAGGCTGAGGTGAGTGGATTGCCAGAGCCCGCGGGTTAGAGACCCGCCTGGGCAAGCGAGGTCTCATCTCTACAACAAATAAAAAAAAATCAGCCGGGCATGGTAGCGCGTGCCTGTAGTTCCAGCTACTTGGAAGGCTGAGGCGGAAAGATCGCCGGAGCCCAGCAGGTCGAGGCTGCGGTGGCCGGGAGTGGCCGCTGCACTCCAGCCTGGGCGACAGAGTGAGACTCCAACTCAAAAACAAAACAAACAAAAAAAAAAACCAAAGAATTAGACATGAACATCTGGAGAGCAAAGCTTTAGCTGTAGTTGTGCCACTAAGTAACAGGTCAGAGGTGGTACTAAGGAAGAGCTTTTAAAATTTGGTTATTGGCAAGATTTGGGATCTCAAAATCTCAGTCCTCCTATTTACAAGTTGTTTTTATGAGTCACTCCAGATAACTTTATTTTTTATCATTTTTTTTCCTGTGGTGAGTTATTTGTATGAATAAATTTACTTAGGAAATATTTGGTGCATTAGCACCTAAAAAATAAAGACCCTGTCTAGCAGTGAAGTAACCACCCCAATTTGTAAAATTTTATGTATTTTCTAAGATGATGTCTACAAGCACAAAAAATACAGTCTGGTTGTAGTAGGTGGAATTCTAAGGTTTCTGGTGTATATACACAAATTCCCTCAGTCATTCCATCAAACACTACTCTAGGTGCCAGCATAAAGGCATTTTGTAAATATAATTATGTTCCCAAGTCTGTTGACCTTAAAATATGGCAATTATTCTCAGTGAGTCTGGCCTTAATCAGGTGAACCCTTCAAAGAGACCAGGATCTTCCTAACAAAAGAGACTCTAGCATCAGAGAGCTCCATGCTTGATCCTCTATTTTATTTATTTATTTATTTATTTTATTTTATTTTATTTTATTTTTTGAGTGGGAGTCTTACTCTGTCGCCCAGGTTGGAGTGCAGTGGCCGCTCTCGGCCACCGCAGCCTCGACCTGCTGGGCTCCAGCGATCCTTCCACCTCAGCCTTCCAAGTAGCTGGAACTACAGGAGCGCGCTACC
>CAUYQG010012999.1:0-20277 GCA_963574415.1 Tarsius wallacei | reverse complement strand
AATTATCCAAGAGATATACACCTTTTAAAAAAGCTGAAATTCTAGAAATGAAAGAATCATTTAGGGAAATATAAAATACAGTGCAATGTTTTAGCAGTAGACTGAAAGAAGCAGAAGAAAGGAACTCAGAACTTGAAGACAAGCCTTTTGAATTAACCCAAGCAGACAATAATAAAGAAAAACAATCACAAGAACATAATAAAATATCCAAGAAATGTGGGATGATGTAAAGTATCAGAATCTAAGAATCATAAGCACACCTAAGAAAAAAGAAAAAGCAATTGTTTTGAAGACCTATTTGAGGAAATAATGGAGGAAAACTTCCCTGACCTTGACAGAAATTTAAACATTTGGATACAAGAAACCCAAAGAATCCACAGGAAGTTTTTACAAAAAGGTCAACCCCAAGGCATATAATAATCTAGTTATGCAAAGTTCGCATAAAGGAAAGAATTTTAAGAGCAGTGAGACAAAAGCATCATATAACTTACAAAGCTATATGTATCAGATGAATAACAGACCACTCAAAAGGAACCCTACAAGCCAGAAGGAATTGAAGCTCCATCTACAATCTGCTCATAAAGAATAACAGTCAGCCAAAGATTTTATATCCTGCAAAACTCAGTTCTATAAATGAAGAATAAATAAAATCTTTCTCTGACAATCAAATGCTAAGGAAATTTGTCACCACTAGACTTGCTCTATAAGAAATACTCAAAGGAGTTATAAATACTGGAACAAAACTAGAAGAAAACAGTAGAAAAACAGGGGAATTAATAAAGCTCTCAGGCTTTATGGAACACTACATCAATTTTTAAAAATGTAAATAAATAAAGAAACCAGATAAAGACCAGTATGATTAACGGAATAGTACCTTACATATCATTAGTAACTCTGAATGTAAATGGTCTCAATGTCCCACCAAAGATATACAGACTGGCAGAATGTATTAAAAACACACAACTCAATTATCGTCTGCCTTTGACAGACCCACTTAACACAAAAAGACTCCTATATAACCAAGGTAAAGGGGTAGGAAAGAATATTCCATGCAGATGGAAACCAAAAATGAGCAGGAGTAGCCATTCTCATATCATATAAAACAGATTTTAAATTAACAACAGTACAAAAAATATGGTTATTATATAATGATAAAGGTATCAATCTAACAAGAAGATATAACAATTTTAAATATATATGTGCCTAATACCAGATCCTCCAGCTTTACAAAAAAAATTCTACTGGACCTAAACAAAAGAGATAAACCATAATACAATAATAGTAAGAGAATTCACACTCCACTGATAGCAATAGACAGATCATCAAGGCAGAAAGTCAACAAAGAATTGTTGGAGTTAAACCAAACCCTAGAGCAAATGGAACTAACAGACATCTACAGAACATTCTATCCCAAAGTTATAGAATATGCATTTTTCTCGTCCACATATGGAACTCTCTCCAAGATAAACCATATGATAGGCCACAAATCAAGACTCAATAAATTCAAACAATTAAAATATATCAAGTACCTTCTTAGACCACAATAGAACAAAGCTAGAAATTAACTCTAAGAAGCAGCAAACAAAAACATGAAGTTAAACAATCTGCTCCTGAATGATCCTTGAGTCAACAATAAAAGCAAGATGGAGATTTTAAAATTCCACAAAATGAATAACAGCAATGAAACAAGTTATGAAAACCTCTGACACAGCCAAAGTTATGCTCGGGGGAAAATGTATAGTGCTTAAGGGCTATGTTGATAAGATGGAAAGATTGTATATCAACAACCTAACACCACACCTCAAGGAACTAGAAAAACATGAACAAACAAACCCAAAGCAAGCAGAAGAAAAGAGATAATGAAAATCAAAGCAGAATTAAATGAAATTGAAATTTAAAAAAATACAAAGAATCAATTAAATTAAAAGTTAGTTCTCTGAAGAGATAAACAAAAAGGATAGGTTACTAACTAGATTAATTAAAAAATGAAGAGAGAAGATTCAAATTAGCTCATTCAGAAATGAAAAATGGAAATGAGTCCTTACAACTGATATAATGGATACAATAGATCATCCGAGACTATTTATGAACACCTCTATGCAAAAAGAACTAGGCAATCTAGAGGAAATGAATAAATTATTGGAAACATACAATCCCCCAACCCTGAATCAGGAAGAAATAGGAAGTCTAAATAGACCAATAATGAAGAGCAAAACTGAAACAGTAATTAAGTCTCCCATCCCCCACCCTCAAAAAAGTCTAGACCTGATGGACTGACAGCCAAACTCTACCAGACTTTTAAAGAAGAACTGGCACTGAAGTTATTCCATAACATTGAAGAGAAGGGAATTCTCCCTAATTCTATCAACAAAGCCAGTATTATCCTGACACCAAAGCTCGAAAAAGACACAACAAAAAAAGAAAACCACAGACTAATATCGTTTGTGAACATAGACACAGAGATCCTCAACAAAATATTAACAAACCAAATTCAGCACATAAAAAAGAATAACCCACTGCGACCAAGTGGAATTTATCCTAGGGATGCAAGGTTGATTCAGCAAATACAAGTCAATAAACGTGATTCACTACATAAACAGAATTAAAAACAAAAATCATATGATCTTATCAATAGATGCAGAAAAAGCCTTTGATAAAATCCCACATCCCTTCAAGATAAAACCCTCAGAAAAATTGGAATAGAGGGAACATTACTCAAAAGAATAAAAGCCATATATAACAAACTCACTGCCAATGTAATCCTCAATGGAGTTAGATGCAGTCCACCTCAAAACTGGGGACTATGATCATTTGAACAATGTTGATTCTTTCAACCCATGAGCATGGGATGTTTCTCCATTTGTTTGTGTCTTCTACAATTTTTTTCATCAGAGTTTTGCAGTTCTCCTTGTAGAGATCTTTTACCTCCTCGTTTAAATATGTTCCTAGGTATTTTAACTTTTAAGCTGCTATTGTAAGTGGAATTGAGTTCTTGATTGGATTCCTGGTTTAATCACTGATTATTGTTACACAGCAGTGCTTCTGATTTGTATGTGTTGATTTTGTAACCTGAAACTTTGCTGAATTCATTTAAGTCCAAGGGTCTTTTACAGGAGTCTTTAGAATTCTCTAGGTATAAGATCATATCATTGGCACACAGAGATAGTTTGATTTCTTCTTTTTCAATTTTTTTTTATTGCCTGATTGCTCTGGCTAGGACTTCCAGTATTATGTTGAAAAAGAGTGGTGAAAGTGGGCATCTTTGCTTTGTTCCAGTTTTGAGGTGGAATACATCTAACTCCATTGAGGATTACATTGGCAGTGAGTTTGTTATATATGGCTTTTATTATTTTGAGTAATGTTCCCTCTATTCCAATTTTTCTGAGGGTTTTATCTTGAAGGGATGTGGGATTTTATCAAAGGCTTTTTCTGCATCTATTGATAAGATCATATGATTTTTGTTTTTAATTCTGTTTATGTAGTAATCTACAGATTCAATGCAGTCTCTATCAAACTACAAAAGTCATTTTTCACAGAATGAGAAAAAACAATTCTAAAATTCATATGAAACCAAAAAAGAGTCAGAGTAGTCAAAACAATTCTTAACAAAAAGAACAAAGCTGGAGGTATCATATTACCTGACTTCAAAATATACTGCAAGTCTATAGTCAATAAAACAGCATGGTACTGGTACAAGAGCAGAAACACGGACCAATGGAACAGAACAGGTAATTCAGAAATAAACCTAAATGCCTACAACCAACTGATCTTTGACAAAGCAGACAAAAACATACGCTGGGAGAGTACCCTATTCAACAAATGGTGCCAGAAAAATTGAATAGCTACATGCAAAGAAATGAAACTTGATCCTTATCTCTCCCTATATACAAAAATTAACTCAAGATAGATTAAACACCTGAAACCACAACAATTCTAGAAGAAAACCCGGGAAAAACTCTTTTGAGCATCAGGCAAATTTATGGATAAACCCCTAAATCAAATGCAACAATAACAAATAAATAAGTGAGACTTAATTAAACCTAAAATTCCTTCACTGCAAAAGAAATAATCAACAGATCAAGTAAGCAAACTACAGAGTGGGAGAAGATATTCGCAAACCATACATCTGACAAAGGACTAATATCCAGAATCTACAAAAAGCTCAAACAAATCAGCAAGAAAAATAATCAAATAATCCCATTAACAAGCAGGCAAATGACAGGAAACAACATCTGTCAAAGGAAGACATATAAATGGTCAAAAAGCATGAAAAAAATGTTCAACTTCACTAAACAGCAGAGAAACGCAAATCAGAACCACAATTAGATATCACCTTATACCTGTCAGAATGGCCATTATTTTTTTTAAAAATAGTTGCTGGTGCAGATGCAGGGAAAAGGTCACAATTATACACTGCAGGAGTGTAAGTTTGTACAACCTCTATGGAAAGCGGTGGAGATTTCTCAAAGAAATAAAAATAATAAAAAATAGATCTACCATTTTTTTCAGCAATCCCGCTAGGTATGTACCTAAAGGCACAGAGTTGTTATATGGAAAGGATACCTGCACCGCATATTCATCACAGCAAAATTTGTAATTGCAAAGCTGTGGATGCAACCGAAATGTCCAACAACTTATCAGTAGATAATAAAAATGTGGTATATATACACTACGGAATACTACTCACCCATCAAAAAAGAATGAAATAATGTCTTTTGCAGAATGTGGATGGAATTGGAGAACCTTATCCTAGTAGCTCCGGCTACTTGGAAGGCTGAGCTGAAAGGATCGCCAAATCCCACTAAGTCAACGCTGGGGTGGCTGTGAGTGTGTCACTGCACTCCAGCCTGGGCCACAGAGTGAGACTCCAACTCAAAAAAAAAAAAATGATGTAATGCACATTGGAGACTTAGAAAGGGGAAAGGAAGGGTAGAGGGATGAAAAATTACCTACTGGATACAATGCACACAGGTCCCTTAAAGCCCAGGTGGGGGTGACAGGTACACTTAAAGCCCAGACCAAAAACTATTTGTACCCTCAAAGCTATTGAAATAAAGAAAATATATATAATAAAAAACAAAATAAATAATTAAAAAAGAAAGCAACCTGACTAAATAAATGAGCCGAAGACCTTAACAGGCATTTCACAAAAGAGATATACAGATGGCAAAAATAAAAAGCATATGAAAAGATGCTTCACATCATATGTCATCAGGGAAATTAATAACAATTAGTTTCCACTATGCACTTATTAGAATTGCTGAAATCCAGAATACTGGCATTAGATCTTTCATTCATTGCTAGTGGAAAAGAAAAATGATATAGCCACTTTGGAATACAGTTTGGAGGCTTCTTACAAAAAGAAATATCTTCTTACCATACATTCCAGGAGTCTCATTCCCTGATATTTATCCAAAGGACTTGAAAACTTATGCCCATATAGTAACCTGAACATGGAAGTTTATAGCAGATTTATTCACAGTTGCTAAATCTTGGTAGCAACCAAGATGTCCTTCAGTAGGTGAATGGGTAAATAAACTATGGTATATTCACACAATAAAATATTTTCAATGCGATAAAGAAATGAAGTGTTAAGTCATGAAAAGCCATAAGGGAATCTTAAGTATATGTTATTATGAGAAAGCAGTCGATCTGAAAAGGATATATTCTGTAAGATTCCAACTATATGGCATTCTGGAAAGGCAAAACTAACAGAGGTAGTAATAAGATCAGTAGTTGCCAGGAATTAAGTGGGTGAGGAAAGGATGAATAAGCAGAGAACAGAGGATTTTTAGGGTGGTAAAATTATTCTGTATGATACTATAGGGTAGATACATGTCATATATCTGTCCAAACCCATAGTATATATACCACAAATGGCAAACCCTAATGTAAACTATGGACTTTGGTGACAATGTATCATCAATTCTAACAGATGTAACTCTCTGGTACAGAATGTTGACAACGGGAGAGATTAAGCCTGTATAAGGGTTGTGGATATATGGAAACTCAGTGTGCTTTCCACTCAGTTTTGCTGTGAACCTAAAACTTCTTTAAAAAATAAAGTCTATTTTTTAAAAATGTGCTTAAAACACATTCAATTCAAACATTCTGCAATCTTTGAAACTTTCCAATGCTTTAAGGTGAACTTACTTTTGAGATTTATGGTTTTACTATATTGTGGTAATAAGTGAGCCAATAAAAAATGGACATTCATATAAAAAGATGTCAGAAATTGCTATATAAGCCCCATCCAGTATATCACAAACTTCGCCCCCAAAAGAAAAAATTTTCAGTGTCATTATTTTTCAGTACCACTACAATCTTTTTTATATTTAATTTATTCCAAATAAGGTAATTCATATACCTAGCCCATGACACTTCAACAAATACACACACACACACACACACATTTCAATTTTTGAAAGCCTAGACAATTTTGCCACATTCCACAAAAAGCAGTCCTTGAGGATACAACCCATTAACCAACAAGAGATAATATTTCACTGAGCAGAATTCAGCAATCTGAGATGCTTTAGCTCAATTCACCAATATAAGATGACAATTAACATTGACTTCCAAATCATTGCTACCTATTAATAAAGTTACTATCCTGACTGAGTTGTTTTAGAAATACAATACATTTTTGGTCTGTAATTTTTTTTGTAGCATCCTTGTCATTAAGTTTATGATATCAAGTTCAAGTTTATGCTGCTTTCATAAAGTGACTTAGAAAGTGTTTACTCCTATGATATTTTTTTCTCCTTCCTTCCTTCCTTCCTTCCTCTTTCCCTCCCTACTTCCTCCCTCTCTCCCTCTCTCTCTCTCTTTCCTTCTTTGTCTCACTCTGTTTCCCAGGCTGAAGCACAGTTGCATAATGATGGCTTACTGCAGCCTCAAATTCCTGGGCTCAAGTGATCCTCCTGCCTCAGCCTCCTGAGTAGTTGGGACCCAGCTAGTGTGTGTGTGTGTGTGTGTGTGTGTGTGCGCGCGCATTTGTTTGTTTTTTGTTGTAGTTGTTTTTGTTTTTGTTTTGTTTTGTAGAGACGGTGTCTCACTATATTGCCCAGGCTAGTCTTAAACTCCTGGGCTCAAGCAATCCTCCCACCTTGACCTCCCAAAATGTTGGAATTACAGATGTGTGCCACCACGCCATGCTAATTAAAAACACAAAATTTTGTAGAGACAAGGTCTCACTATGTTGCCCAAGCTGGTCTTCAACTCCTGGGCTCAAGCAATCTTCCCACCGTGGCCTCCAAAAGTGCTGGGATTACAGGGTTAAGCCACCATGTCTGACCATCCTCCTATGATATCTGAAATAATGTGTATTATTTCCTTCCCTAAATGTTGGGGAAAATAACTTTGTGAAGCCATCTGGGTCTGGAAGTTTCTCTGAGGAAAGGTTTTTAATTAAAGGTTTGATATCTTTAACAAATATTGGACTATGAATATTTTCTATCTTGTTCTGTGCCAGTCTGTGTACGTTGTGATTTTCAAGAATTGTTGAAAGTTGTTTGCAATACTTCTTTATCAAGTTTTTTGTTCTTACATGGTTTTTCATTTCTGACATTGTTAATTCCCCTCCTCTCCTCTCTCCTCTTCCTCTTCCTTTTCTCTTCTTCTTCCTCTCCTTTCTTCCTCTCTTTCACTTTCTCTCCCTCTCTACCCTTTCCTCTCTCTCCTTCCCTCTCCTCCTCTTTCTCCTTCCCATTATCCATGCAAGGATTTTTCAGTGTCATTATTCTGTTCAAAAAATGACTTTTTAGCTTTATTGAATTTGTCTTTTTTTTTCATTGATTTTCTACTTATCATTATATTTTCCTACTTTCTACTTACTTAGGTTTAACTGCTTACTAGCTCCTTAACTTGAACCTTTCTTCTTTTCTGACATAAGCATTTAAATGTATAAATTTCCCTCAAAGCTCTCATTTAGATCCATCCCGCATATTTGGATATACTGTGTTTAATGATGACACAGTTTAAAACATTTTTTAATTCCACCTGTGATTCCTTTTTTTACCAAAAGGGGCTATTTCACAATGCTCTACTTAATTTGCAAATATTTTAGTGTTTTCTAATATCTTACTGTTATAGGTTTCCAATTTAATTCTGTTTGATTCTAAAATACATCCTGCACAATTTTAATTAATAAGATTCATTTTGTGGTCCGGTATACAGTCTAAGTAAATATTCCATGAGCAATTATTAAAAAAATATTCTACAGTTGTTAAAAACAGTGTTCTACAGATAATAATTATATTAAATTTGTTGAATGTATTGTTCAAATCTTTTTTATTTTTATAGCATTCTTTTCTATTTGTCCTATCAATTGATGATAGAGTAGTGTTAAAATTTCCATTATTTGTCTGTTTCTCCCTTTAATTTTGACAATTTTTGCTTCATTTAGTTTGAAGCTCGTATTATTAGGCACATGTACAGTAAGGATTGTTACATCAATGTAATGAATTGGCTATTATGTGATGTTCTTCTTAATCTCTTGTAATACTCCTTACATTAATATCTAATTTGCCTGACATTAATATAGCCACAAAAACTTTCTTGTGATTAGTAGTTACATAAAATATATTTTTTCATTTTCCATGTTTTTAAGCCTATCTGGGTGTTTCTATTTAAAGCGATGACTTGTCAGTAGCATATAGTTGGATTTTGCATTTTTATCCCTTTTAATAATCTGTACTTTTAAAGTTTTTAAAGCTTTTACATGGAATATAATTATTAATTCTTAAGTATAATTTTTTAAGTTGTGCTTAAGATTGCCGTTATTGTATTTGTTTTTTTGTTTGTTTGTTTGTTTGTTTCCACAGGTACCAGTCATCTTTTATTAGGGTGTTCTCATTAGGGTATGAAAGGATTCATCAGTGGTCAAGTTCCTCATGAAGGAGTGTTGGACCAAAAAGGTCATGGTTAGGAGAGCAGAATGTACCCTCTTCAGTGGTACTTGAGCAGCAGCTCATGTTTGAGCTCCTTGTAAAAAAGGCAATAGCCGAAAAGCACGTAAGCCACCAGCCCCATAGAAACCCCAGAGATGCTCCCTTTCTTCATATTGATAGACTTGTTGTAGTAGAGGGGGTAACCTCTTGTAAAGGCTCCAACAATGCCATTTGGGGTAAAATCCTGCATCAACATCCAGCTTGGAAGCTCCTCTAGTTTGACATCCATGAGTTTCTTCTCCTTCACTGGTACAACTGACACCAACTTAGAGTCCTGGTGTCCGAGGGTTGCTGGGTAGGAGCAGTTGTCCCAGTCTGGATTTGTCGTCTATATCTCCTATTTGTTATTTGTTTCTTTGCTTCTCCTTTATTTTATTTCAATAAGCTTGCTTTTAAATTAATCCATTTTATCACCCTTATTTTCTCTTTTTTGTAATATTAATATTTTAATGAACGTTCTATTAATAACATTATACATCCTTAACTCATAATAATCTAACTTTATTTAATATTATACCACTTTAAGTATAAGCTGTAGTGTTTTTCAGTGTTTCTCTTCCTGTTCTTTATGCTGTTGCTATACCTAGTTCTTGTGTATTAATCGTATGACTCAAAATAAATTGTAATTACTTTTGCTTTAAGCAGTCAATTGTCTGTTAAATAGAAATTTTTTGAAAACATAGATGATTTTCTTATACTTACCCACACGTTTACCATTCTCACCACTCTTTATTCGTTTCTGTACATCCAAGTTTCCGGGTTTACAGGACTCTTAGCCTGAAGAACTTCCGTTAAGATGTCTATTGAGTTGGTCTGCTGACAAATCTTTCAACTTTTGCTTATCAGAAAAAATAACTTTATATTTGAATAACAATTTTAACTATGTATTATGACAACTCTTTTCAGTTCATGCTTTTGTTTCATTTCACTAAGTGCTTCATAGGTGCCATTGCATTGACTTCTGGTTTCCATTGTTTCCGATGAAAAGTCAGGCATAATTTGAACCATTATTTTCTTGTATGTATTGTGTTCTTATTCTCTCGCTGTTTTCAATATTTTTCTCTTTTGCTGTGAATTCAATCAGATTGGTTTTCATGTGCCTGTGTGTGTTCATTCATGTGTGCATGTGTTTGTGTGGTGGGAGCGTTCATTCTACTTAGCATTCATTGAGCTTCTCAGATCTATGGGTTAATACTTTTTATTAAATTTGGAAAAATTTTGACCATTATTTATTGAAATATTCTGAATATGAATGTCTTTCTCACTTTTTCTTCTAGGACTTCAATTGCTTGATATTGTCCTACAAGTCCCTGATTTATTTATTTATTGTTCACTGTAACTCAGTTTGAACAATTTCTTTTGTCCTCCCTTCAAGTTGACTTCTTGTGCATGCTAGCCTGCTATTCAGTCCATCCAATTACATTTTTATTTCAGACATTGTATTTCTCTGATCCAGAGTGTTCCCTTTGTTCTTTCTTATAGTTTCTATTTTCTTTCACAACTCTTTATTTTTTGTTCATTTATCCATTCTTTCTTGTAATTTTTCAACATATCATTAGTAATAGTTGTAGTTTTGTCTTTAGTTTTCTATAGCTCCTGGAACAAATTTCCAAAACTTTAGTAGCTTAAACAACACAAATTTATTATCTTATAATTTTGGAGGTCAGAAGTCCAAAGTGAGTTTTACTGAATTAAAATTGAGGTGTTAGCAGTGCTACATTTCTCCTGGAGGAAGAATCCATATACTTGGGGAGATATCCTGGATGAGAATCCTTATACTTACTTTTTACAGTTTCTAGAGGCTGCTTCATATTTTGATATATGACCTGTTCTTTCATCTAAACAGCCAGCAGCATAGCATTTTAAAATCTCTCTCTGCCTGATATTCTCCTGAATGCCCCTTTCACTTACAAGGACACTTGTGATTTCAGGGGGTACTCTTCCCATCTCAAGGTCTGCTGATAGAGTCTACATGGGTATGTTCTTATTGACTACTTTTCCTCTTGCATTTGGGTCACATTTTCCTACTCTCTTAAATGTTTCATATGTTTTAATTGAATTCTATGTATTTTGTATAAAGGAAAAGTAGAAGCTAACATACAATTATTTTTTGTTTCATTTTATTTATCTTCCAGAGAATTTAAGCTTTTACTTCTGTCTGACAGCTACAGTAAGTGATTAATGATTTAGATTTTTGCAAGTCAAGTTGAATTAGAACTCACCAAACTATAATGTTAATTAGATTAAGTTCACCTTTGTTAGCCCTATCTGTACCTCCCTATACCTCTGTCATTATGGGGTTGATCACGTTATTTTTCATGGCATTTGAGCTAGGTGGTGTGAGAGGTGGACCAATGTTTCAGATAGGTTTGATTCATATTTGGATTTAACTCTCACTTGGCCCTAAAGTCTAATCACCTCAAAAGTGCATAAAACTACATGAATTCACTTTGCTTTCAAGCTTTTCCTCCACTGCCATCTTCTCAGTAACAATCTGTTATGTCACCCATATTATCTTTAAAGATGTAGCTGATTTTTCCTTGTCCCTATAGTTTCTCCATATATATCATACCCACTCTTTCACCCCCATGAATACAAATAAAACACTTGCCCTCATATATAGAAGCTATAACAGTGCTCCTTTCACTCCTTAACGGCTCATTCCTTTCGGTATTCAGTTTGCCAAGGCTTCACTGTGTTCTCTACTATCTGATTGCTGTAGAATAAAATGTGATTTTTTTATTCTAGTGTTTTCATGTTGTTATAATGAGAACAAAGTTTTTTGCATGGTTTTATATGCTAAAAAGCAAAGTTCTTCCAATATCAGTATAGTTTTACTTCAGGAAAAGAAAGGTAAAATTTTAAAATGATTAATAACTCCTTTACTAAAGCAATCACCTATTTTTAAATGAAGTTTATGCCATTTATCAGGTTATACCTTGAGGGCCATGAAAAGTGGGGAATAAGGGACTGGAAAATAATGAGAAATTAATCTGATGACAAAATGCCGATCAACTAGCAGACAATTTATTGGTTAACAGTGCTGACTGAGAAAAATCAAGTACCAAAGCAATTTCTACTGAGGAGCTCCTCTTTATAAAACACTTTCCTAACGTTATAGTAAATTCATGTAACAGCATGTCAAAATGAGTTTCTGTTGTTGTTTCATCTGAGACCCCACTAAAGCATAAGAACAAAATAATAGGCCCGAACCACTATCACACTCTGAAGTGAAGTGTTAGATCTTCTATACAGGATAGGTTAAAAAAAAAAAAGTGGCCAAACACTATTTTTTTAATCTTAAATCTGCTTCCTGCTTTGAATACATACAATGTGTCAAAACTGGAATGACCAAAAGTCATTTTTGTTGAGAGCTGTAAGCACCTACATGCTCTCGCCTCACCCATTCCCATGGAAATGGAAAGAAGCTTTACTTTTCCCACCTTCAGTCATGTGGCAGAAGGGGTTTTAAGGAAACCATTCAGAATACGTGATATTTACCCCCTTTTGTTTGAAGGATGACGTGAACTTTAAAGGCAAGAAGGTATGGCTTGACTTAGAATGACAAAGCAAAGAAAGAAGGCTGCATTGGGCACCAGGGTCCATCCTGCCAATGACTGAATTCAGCCAAGTATTTTTTTTTAGAGGTGGGGAAGATAACTGGACCCATAGGTTAAAGCTACCCTGAAGATAATTTGAGAGACTATGACCAAGAATTCATCTAGATGCATATAAAACCCCAGTAGATAAATTTATTTTGTGAGAACAACCAAATACCCAGTGGATGAAATTGTAGTTAAATGTGTAAGAACAGAGTAAGTCTAGTTGGGGGAAGGAGGTGGAGTACAAGATAGGTTTTTAAGGTGTTGGTATTATTTTGTGTTTTTTTTTTTGCAGGGCACTGATTACACAGTTGCATTTGTTTTATGAAAACATAGTGATCAACTTTTTAAATGTATTTTATACTGCAATGAAAGCTGCTTTTTAAGTTGTTGTGGCTAATCAAGATTTCACTCAGAACCACCGAAAATTCTCATCTGTATGATATATAAAGGGAGAGTGGGAAATAGGATTAAAATAGATTTATCCTTATACCATACTACATTAAATCTAGTTGATGAAATGACATTTCCATTTTACTTCAAATGTATTTGAAGGACTTTGTTCTGTCAGAGAAATTCTTCCAGTCATACTATATGGAGGTTAAAGCAACTCCATCTTGTATGTGAAGCTGCCATGTTAACTTCTGGTTAATTGGTTTTGGAGAGGCCTTTCAGATTTCCAGTTGATCTAGTATTCCTTGTGTAAGAGCACATACTTACCATAAACACTGCCATTAGGTCAAACAACCTTGATGTTATCATACTTCAATTGTTCTACACATCCTTTCTGAATTATTGCTTCTTTATCGTATATAAGCCTTTGGTCTGGAGGGTAATGGCATGAAGATCCGCCATTTGTCTTGCCACCATCCCCAAGACACAGACATGGCTTCTGTTTGTAAGTTCCTGTTAAATGTTTATTTCTAAGAAACGAAATATGTCAGATTTCTTATTCAGTCTCTCATCTTACTCAAATGCTAGGGGCAAGTTTGCATAAAGCTGCCCACCGCAAAACATGCTAATACTAAACTAAACTAAAACATAAATTATATTTATGAAGTCTATTTTATTAGAATTTGCTCAAAAAATTAAAAAGTAACTACACAATAAATTGTGTGCCTCTCTGGCAGGCAGAACCCTAAGTTGACCCTCTATGACCTCTGTTCTTATAAAATCTCTCCCACTTCTTGATTGTGGGCAGAACCTGTGACTGCAATGAGATATTACTCCTGTGATTATGTTTCATTATATGACATAAGGGATTTTTGCAAATGTAATTAGTTTACTAATCAGTTGGCTAATCACAAGTCATTTAAAAACAGAATACTTCTCTGGTGAGTGGTGAGTAGTGGAGGAGGAAGTCAGGTAGATTCCAAGCACACAAAAAAAATAAAAAATAAAAATTGAAACAAGGTTTTCGGTTTGAAGACAGAGGACTGCACATGGAAAGAATGTTAGAGCAGCCACCAAAATCTGAGAGCATACCCCCAGTTAACAGCTAGCAAGAAAATGGGTACTCAGTCGTATAGTCCTGGGAACAGAATTCTGCCAACAAGTGTAAACTTAAAAGCAGATTTTTCCTTCAAATCTCTAAACAAGAACTCAGTTCTTCCAACACCTTGACTTTGGCCTTGTGAGACCCAGGGCAGAGAACACAGCTTTGCCATATTGAACTTCTGAAATAATAAACTGCCATCTAAAAAACCCATGTTGTGTTCAACTGCAAGCATGTGGTAATTTGTTATACAGCAATACAAAATTAATCCAGCAAAGACATAAAGATGAGCTACACTACCAAGACTAATGGTGACTTTTGGTCATGGTCACCTGCCTTGGTTCTAAATACACACCGCACTACAATTTTCACACTAACATCTCTCTTTTACTATTCAAACATAACCAGATAGGATTATTCAAAAGTATGACACCGTATGTTGTCTGAAAAAGGCTTCCCATAAATCTCAACCTGTCTTCCTTTATTCTAACAAGTGTATACTTAAGTTTATAATCAGTAGCATAAGTGTGGCAATAATCTAGAATAATTTTGGTTGTTTAAAGGGTATTGAAACCAGAGTGATGGGAATTTCCCCTAAGTAGTTGAAGACACAAAAAGTAAACATTGTTGCTATACGATGTTGATTTAGAAGATGTCTACTCACAGAAACTGTGAATCTCTTTCCTAAGAGATTAAAAATCTGATTCTTAGGAACAAAGTACAACATTTGTTAGTACGTATGTCTTTTTCACAGATGTCTCAGTGTTAGATACTCAACATCTGCCTTCACTTGTGTGAACCTAGTTTTAGCTAAATTGTTCTAGAAGAGGATCTTATTGAAAACCCAGAGAACAGTCACTAAAAAAAAAAAGTTTTGAAAATATGTTTTCTTTTAACATTAAGTTGGAGCATATAAACAATAGTCTTAAATACCTGCATTCTTCAGTCCTTTGCAGCAAACTTCTTCTGTTCAACTAACACTGTTCTCAACTTGTCCCCAAACAGACAACCTGGTGATTATGGATCCAAGGATAGAGTTTCTAGAGTCCAGCTGATATAAGTATAAATGCCAGCTCTACTGTTTATTAGCTGAGTAAACAATATCTACAAGTTGCAATTTTCTCATCTAAGAAGAATTTTCCTGACAAGCTAGGATGAGGGTAATAATTTTCTTGCAGAGCCATGATGAGAATAACTTAACAAATAAGTTCATCACTTGTCATTGTTCTGACCCTTCATGTAGTGCCTATTTTTATTAATATTTATTCTGAGATCTAGTTGTTTTCAGCTCTCTAGTGCATTTCAAAGTTCACTATAAAAATTCAGCTGGCCTTGCTAAAATGTTTATCTTGAAGTTATCATTTAGCAGCTGCTTTTTTTGGTCAGCAACTTTTTACTCATCATTAAGGAATTAATACTACTAAAGTCACCAGTCTGATTTAAGGATGCTGTATAATGAAGCCTTAGTAACTTAAAGTAGATCTGAAAAAGATATTTTAAACTCAATCTTTGGATTGTTAATGGAGTATTGAGCACTTTCAGTAGGGGCTTTATTAGTCCAAACCAGAGGGACCACATGATATTAATAAAATTTCTGTATTTCAGTTACTGTCACCTCTTATGTCAAATTTTGCTTAATAGTAATCAGTGTTATAACAATATGGCAGTATTCATTTTCTAGGCTCTACAATATCTAGCCAATATTCTCTTTACACATGAAAAACATACTCATCATGCTGCACTTTTTACAAGAGTCTGAACTAGGCCATTTGGTATTTTATAAATTCAAAGCAAGACTCTATTATTTATTCTAAATGTGACAGCATAGCTTTAGTGGTAGGCAGCCCCCACACAAGTAATCTGCTGATTAGTGCGAGTATGCATATCAGAAGCCAGCAAACTCCAATTTGCATTGAATGCCAGCTGCATAACAACTTATCAGAGAAACCCAGATAGGAAGGCAAAGAAATATCCCTTCCTTAATTATTAGCATGTGTATGCCAGTGCAAACCTGCGTTTATATGACTGAGCATTCTGGGATAATAAGTTAATGCTATTAAGATTCATTACATATTCCCAATATGCATACCAATAGCTCTTAGTGGGAATATGTTACAGCCCAAGCTCGAGGTCTATGCTGACAAAGTCCAATGAGAATGGGAAGAGGTCCAGCCAGGAATGCCAATAGATGTCCTAATAAGGCTTTGTGATATTTTAGAAAACATACTTTTAGTTATTATATATGCTTATTCGGTGTTAACATTAAGTTATCTTTATTAATTATCATTTTTTCAAAAACTTCCTCTTAGAATGCATACATTTAAGTACCCTGTAGTAATATAAGAAAGGAAAACTTAATGCAAAGGGGTGAGGGCCTGCTTTGATCTCAGACATATTTTATTTGGCTAAAATTTTAAATCCGAATGACATTAGGTGACACGTGTACTGTACACAGTATATTGACTTTATACTTGAATTATTCATTTATATTATCTGACTGGTCCCTAAAAAAACTGAAACTTGAACCTCTAGTTCTAAATGAAGATCTGTTTGAAAGGCCAAATATTTCCTTAAGAGAGACGCCTCAAATAAATGTGTGTGACTCTGAATGTTTTGCCTACTTGCTATGTCAGACCCTGACAAAGTAGAAATGCAGAATTTGTGTGACCTGGAAGACTGTAACATACTGGAAAGTGTCCTGATTTGGAAGACAGGAAAGAGTGCCTAATTCATCCATTCATTTAATATTTCAGATGACTAACATTATTTTCTGCACACAGGATACTCGACAATGAGTAATAATAATACTATTTCCTAAAATTGGTGTAAGGATTAAATTGATAATGTGTGTGTAATGAATACAAACTTTGTACTTATTTTCAGATTTTTTTGGCTGCCTCCTTTTGCCTATTTATCGGTCAGCACCCTACTTGTGCCAAGTAGTCCCTTTATGCTAGATAAAATGGTATACTCTGGAGTATAGGGTCCAGTTCACTGAATGGATACCAAGGTGTTGAATGATACTACATGGAAATGTGAGAGCATGAGCTTCTTCTAGAGTAAATTTCACCACTGGAAAATAAGAGATGAAATGGAACTAGGCAGATAAATCCTTCTCTTACTCTCTTCATGGGCTGCTCCAATGTACTGTGTTTCTTTGCAAATCTTCCAGCAAAATCTCATATACCAAGCAAATATGTCTGCTCGATGACTTGTTGATGTAGTGACCAACACATTATAGGGATTGCCTCCTGTTGCTTATATTTCCTTATCTTTCCCTCTTCTTTCTACTTTTCTTGCTCAGTATTTCTCTCTCCCAAATAAAGTATCAATGTGATCTTAGACATGACATCCAGACTTCTGAGCATTAAGAATGGAGTTGGGCATGTAACCCCTTCAGGTCCCCTCCCACTGTGAGAGCTTTCCTGTCCCCTCAATAAATCCTGCTTTATAAAAAAAAAAAATGGAGTTGGCTGGACACAGAGGCTCAGCCTGTAATCCCAGTACTTTGGGAGGCCAAGGCAAGAGGATTGCCTGAGCCTGGGGGTTCAACACCAGCCTGGGAAACTTGGTAAGACCTCATCTCTACAATAAATCAAAAAATAAGCTGGGTGTGGTAGCACGTTCCAGCTACGTGGAAGGATCACCTAAGTCCAGCAGATTGAGGATGCGGTGGCTGTGAGCCTGGGCGACAGAGTGAGACTCCAACTCAAAAAACAAAAACAAAAAAAGGATGGAGTTGAATAACCTGAAGACTCTTCTAGCTTGAAATGTTAGAATCCATGACTATCTTCAGTCATGTCAAAATTATTTACTTTGTAAAATATACATGTTCTAGAATTTTGTAAATCATACAGAAAAGTGATTTTCTAAAAATATGAAATCAAAAACAGCTTTCTCTTTCATAAAAAAAAAATTTCTAGGCTCTGAAGTCTATTTGGCATCCCAAAATTAAAAGGAGTTATATTAGAAAATTTCTAAATTAACCACATAGCTCTAAAATTCTATATTTTTTATAGTTCATTTTGGACAGTATCATATTTGGACAGATTCTTCAGAGAGAGGAAAGATTATCATTTATTATGCCTAAGGTATAGTGCCAGGCACTAAGCAATTTGCTTTCGATATATATATTTTTGTATTTAGTCCACATGAAAGCCCTGGGAGGTAGGAATTACTTTCTCTATTTTAAGATTTAAGAAACTAAGACATAAGAAAGTAATAAATTACCAAGAACACCCAGTTAATAAGGGACAAGTGGAGGAGAAAGCCACATGCTAGACTCTAAAATCCTTGCTCCCCTGATGAGCACACTGCCACACCTTTCTATCTTCACCTCTTTCCCTCACTCTTCTTTATCCACACAAATCTATTACTTAAGAGCCATTTGTTGATCCACAGCTTCACAGATTTAATACTCCTTTATTTATGTAACATTTTCCAGAGTAGGCAAAACATCAATAATGTAGAGCTACATATCTCATTTAAATAATACATGCTACTGTCAGGAGTAACTGACAAGTCAAAAATTCCCCAATTTAGCAGCATTAAAATTTGCACTACACATCATTTTCCAACTAGTTCAATATTTTATTCTCTGTAGTACTGTCATACAGAAGTGTCTATTAACCAGTACATTTGTGTTTTGCCAGTATAAATGTAAAAAATGCTTACAAGATAATTCTGATACCCAAGAAAGACTAAGGGCTTTTTTCATCTTCAAAGAAAGTTTTCATTATATTCAGTTTTACTTTAAAAATTAGTCTATTTTATTTTATTTGAATAATTTAAAATTAATAATGCATAAATAAACTGTCCATACTAACCAAAATATATAATTATACTAAATATATTATGCATTGACTTTAAGAGGTATAATATGAAACAGGAAATTAAATCTATATTTATGCCATACAAACGTACAAAAATTTTAATGAATTTTGTCACTAAATTTTTAATAAAACCAAATATTAAAACATTTCCATAAAACAATTAAACATAATCAGTAAAAAAAAATTTACATTAAATGTTAATCTTTATGAAACATCTTCAGAGTATAGTTTAAACAAATAAAAGTGTTTTAAAACAAAATAGTTTTATATATCTATGCCTGGCTCCTATGCATTAATTTAACTCTCACAATCCTAATTGAAAAGCATAGTCTAAGCATTGACTGTTCAGAACACTAAGAGTAAACTAGTCAAAACTTCTGGTTATTAGAGACATTCATACTATTGCATTTCCAACTTATTTCAATCATCCAGAGATTCTCAGTGTCAAAAGTCATAAGTTGGAAGATGACATGGAAAGACAAAAAAATAGATAAATCATTTCTGGTGCTTTATTTTTAATATAAAACAAGAGGCCTCGTGTACAGAACCAAATAAAAGCTTCCAACTGGCCGGGCTCGGTGGCTCAGGCTGTAATCCCGCGCGCGCTTGGGAGGCTGAGGTGAGTGGATTGCCTGAGCCCGTGGGTTCGAGACCCGCCTGGGCAACTCGGTGAGACCTCATCTCCACAATAAATCAAAAAATTAGCCAGGCGTGGTAACGCGCACCTGTAGTTCCAGCTACTCGGAAGTCCAAGGCGGAAGGATCACCGGAGCTCATCAGGTCGAGGCTGTGGTAGCCAGGAGCGGCCACTGCACTCCAGTCTGAGTGACAGAGTGAGACTCCAACTCAAAAAAAAAAAAAAAGCTTCCAACTGACCCTGTGTTGTCTCTGAAAGCTAAACCAAGAGTTGTTTTCTGTAATCAGTGATGATATGGAGCTTCTACTGAAGCGATTCTCAAATGAAAAAATGGCCAGATACCAATATCCCATATCAAGACAAAATCCAGCTTTGGTTTTTTGTTTGCGGGGAGAAATTAGCACAGTTATTTTTAATATGTTCTGTTTTACCAAAGGCCTTCACATTTCTGCTCTTTCCATGGTGTTATAAATGTATTGATCAACATTCACTCATGAAAAACAGCCAGTGAGAGTCAAAGCCAAGCTGAAAAGTCCAAGGCCAAAGTGTCTGTCCTCAGGGGTTCCCCCCTCCCTCCTACATGTCCTCCCCAACCCCCAGCACTTCATCATCCCTTTACTTCTCTCTAGCGTTGCAAGAGTATCTGTGCCAGCCTCCCTCCTACACAGTTCTTCCCAGATCAAGCTATGTATTATACCTTATCAGAGGCACAGTAGGTTATTTATTCATGCATAAATGATGCTTTTATTCATTCAGGTAT
>CAUYQG010012998.1:0-19181 GCA_963574415.1 Tarsius wallacei | reverse complement strand
TTGCAATTTATTTCTCAAAGGAGAATTCTAAAACAAATAACTAAATAAAGTCATAAACAGCAATGCCAGGAATCCCTGGAACCCTGATGGCTTCTTCCAGGCTGAGTGTTCTCAGCCTTTCTTGAAGCCCCCCTCCCCCCCCCCTTTTTTTTTTTGCTCCATGACTTTCCAATGATATCTACAAAAATGACCTGGTACAAAACCTTTCTAGAGTGAACAGACCACATAGATGTAAAATGATCTGTTCCTACTTATTCCTAATTATGAACAGGCAAAATTGTCAAAAATCCTCATGAATTACTAAACAGTAGCCTTAGTTTAAGATGTGGACAATTAAATGAGAGTGATTAGTTCTCACTTTATGCTCCACAGAGTGTGCCTAGTACTTGACCTGACCCTTAGGTGAAGTACTGAGCTTACAAGGTGACTTAATCAGGTTGGAATGGCCAGTTCCCATGCCTTATTAAGCCCTGCAAAGTATTCAGCATTTAAAGCTTTACCAGTCTTGTAAGAGGTGTGCTAGTCAGACAGCCAAAAAAGCAAGCATTAGTGCTATTTAGCATTACAATATAAAGTCGGGATTCAGCATACATTACACGACTTTAAGAGACTTCCCAACAGTTTTACAGGTACAAGCAGTTGATTACGATCTTAGGCAAGGCCTAAACCTTTGGAAACAGATTTACTTTTAACTAACCTGTCTTTTAACATTTGAAAACAAGAACAGTCTATTCCGTCCCTTTTTGCCAGAGAAAGATTACAAAATTATTTTCTCCAAGGCTAGCATTAACTTGCACTGAGTTAGCAAAAGGCTAAGAAGCATATAAGAGACATTTCTATGTTTCCTTACAGATGGGTTAGAGTGAACTCCTTCAAAATTTATGAAGGAAAACACAGGCTAAGGAAGGGGGGGATGTGGGCCCGGGACAGAATTCAAGATAACTGGTAGCACTTCATAATTTTTCCACAACCTTAACAACAAAAGGCAGGAATTTTAACAGTGCCAATGGGTTGGGAGAAATACCACACAAAGGGGGGAAACATAAAATGACATAAAGAAACATGCACCAATTAAGCTTTTAAAAGACAACATGTCCCATCAAACAAAGCATAATAACTCAACCAGTTTTTTAGCAGATTCAAAACAACAGACACACACAAATAAGAGAATGAGGGGTATGGGAAACATCTGCTTTGTCCCCCTCCAGTCATACTTCTCGCAAAGATATCTCAGACACTTCTTAGCAATTGGCAGGTTGATACACCCCCAATGCAGACTAACTTTATGCAGAGTCCTCCTGCCATCCATCTCATTCACACACAATCATACAGCACATTCTTCAACCTTCTGTCCTAATCCTAGGAGTCTACGGGTTCATCTTCAGACAGTGTTTCCTTCACTGCCTTTCAGCCCTTTCCTTCAGGCTGGAGATTATTAGCAGACTCCGGGAGGTGATCAAGCACCCCTTCTGCCATCCATTGGCAGGTCTATGCAAAGGCCCTTATTCCTACCGTTTCCGTCGGGTGGTCTTTCTGTCTTTTCCGTCAGGTGGTTGTCCTTATGCCAGTTCCTTGCCTCTTGGGTCCCTGTTGTGCTTTTGTGGTCCGAGCTTCAGTGCACCGTGAGGAGCCTCCCTCATATGTATCAAAAGGTCCGTTGCACACCAGGCTAGATTGCCCTTCCCGTTGCCCTGGAGGTCGCACTTCAATGACAAAGGAGGTGGAACACACCATCTCCAAACTCTCCATTTCCCAGCCAACGCACCAGATATGTAGCAGGAAAATAGAAAGACTGTGACACCAAGAATATTATAGAAAGTGGCAACTTTATTACACCGGCGGGCTCGAGGGCTAATGCGTCCAAATCGAGCCCCCCAGAATGGGTGAAGTGGGATCTTATACTTTCGTTTAGGCAAGGGAGTGGGTCAGGTTGAGTGATTACATATTTCCTTTGGAATATTACAAGGTTATACTCAGCAAAATCAGATTTTTCAAAGAACAAATTGTCTCCAGGAAATGCAAAGTGTAGGATTGTAAACTGTTAACTTCAAAAGAGGGGTTTTGGATAAGTTTGTAAGTTAGTTACTCTTTTGCATTTCCGTGAAATGGCCAATCTCTGGCCATTTGGCCTTTCTTAAACAAAACCTGCCTGGCGCCTGGCAGGTGGTTAAAGCTTGCCGCTTGGCTTTCAAAAGGAAATACCTTTAACTGCTACCAACCCCCCTTTCTGCCTCAGGGTTAGTGGGAGACATTCTGTCATCCCAGGTGATTGCCATGGGGCCAACTGCTCATCTCGAAGCAGCTACTCATATGTTTCTGCGTTCATTCACTCAATCATACAAGAAATATATTTGAGCATTTGCTGCATTCTGCCACAAGTTTAGTGCTCTGTGCTTCAGTTTACTGACCATAATAGGTGAATAAAGAAGGCATTATTAAGGCAAGGCAAATCTGTACAAAGCTCCCAGTCCAAGACTCAATACTTGGTGGTTTATTTCATCTAGAGCAGTGGGGAAAGATGGGGAGAAAAGTAATCAGGAAGAACTCAATCCATCCTCAGAAACCAGTGCCAGGAGTTAGCTCCCAATGGGAATCTGAATGCCACATTCTGCATGTATAGCAATGCAAGAGATAGCATTATGCTATATTTAGCTTACTCCCACTTCCAAATTTCTACTGTTCATGTCAATATCTGACCAAAACAGCAGAGCAAAAGCAAACTAAGTAATCAATTAGACACCATGTTAGGTTCTATTATTCATGCTATTTTATTTAATCCTCCCAACTGTACTTTGAGATAACTATGGATAAGGAAACTCATCTTACAGATAAGAAAACTGAGGCTCAGAGGGGTTTGGAAACTTAGCCAAGGATCCACAGTCAGTAAATAACAGAACTGGGAACAAAACTCAAATCCATCTGATTTCAAACCTCATGTTCTCTCTCTATAAGACACTGTTAGGCGTATTTAAATGGTTTGAATTCCTAAAGGAACGCAGAAGAGAAAAATCTATTTTCAACTTAGAAAACAAATAAATTATTATAAAGGAGATGAGATTTGAGTTGAGCATTAGAGAATGGAAGAGAGGTTTAGTTCCCTTGGAAAATGCCATTTCTTCTAGCTCTTTCTATATGAGATGCATAGGTGACTTTTTTTTTTTTCATTTATTCTTCAAATATTTATTGAGAACCTAAATCAAATAAGATGCTGGGAATGACTCAGGAAGGCCTCAGGTGATAATGTTACTGCCAAACCACAAAAGAATCTGGATCTTTCTGGAGGTTTAGCATTGCTTATAGGCAAATTGTGTATTCCACAAGAGACCAAGGACTCACATAAATAAACAAACAAACAAACAAATAAATAAATAAATAAAATGAGCTCTCCAAAACCAACCCTTGAAAATGAAAGTAAATGTTATATTGCTCAACTGGCTTGCTTTTTTCATCTTCTTAATAATTATTATGCTACTTCTATGGAATGTGAACTATAGATGAAATAACTGACCTGGCAAAGGGGTGCAATTATAAAAGATTTTAAAATATTTCAATTGGACAATAATTTAGAAACAACTTCTAAATGCCTTTTTAAGGATATATACACTTTTGAACTCGGCTTGGAATATCCAGGGTTTATTTCCACAATTTTAGTTGGAATTGTGAAATCAAAGAAGTGCCTTAGAGAGTTACACAGTCAAATGGGAAACTAGGAAGCTCCAAGTTCTCATTTCTCACAGAAACAGACAAAAAAGCAGAAGCTATTTGAACAGACTTTTTGTGAAGTCTGGAAAACAATCAAAGGTTTCTGACAACCAAGTAAGTGCGCAATTAAAAAAAAAAGGAACTATGTTCAAAGCAGTAGATTTTTTTTAACTTTTTTATGTGGCCTTGTCCCACCCCATCCTTGGTGTGGCAGTGGTCTTGGTCATGACAGCAGCAGTCCTGTTTCTAGTTTCCTACCTCAAACCAGAAAGAAAAGAGAAGACTTCATTTACAAATTTTTGTGTATATCTTTTCTAATCTGTTTGGAGCTACCTAAAGAAATATATTGTTGGTCTCTATATCACAAAATTCAGAACACAGGTGGGAAAAGTGGCAGGCATTGGTTGTAAATGCTACAAGGAGACTACAAATCTGCATATGACTGAATCTGAAAAGTGCAGGCAGAGACATATAATAGACTACTTAAGTCCTGAAGGACAAACTGGGTGAGATTTTTTGGAAGTTTAAAACATTCAAAAGCAACCTCATATATGAGAGAATTCAGAAAGCCATATACATGCCCAGACAAGACACATAGGAAAGATCAGAGAGAACCTTAGCTGTCACCTCAGGCTTATCCCTAGGCTCATAGTAAGTCTAGCTAATCAGCAATTAAATGCCCCAAAACAGAACTGGTATATAAAGATTGCAAAAGTTGAATGTACTTTCATTTTTGGTTTAATTTTCGGAAGGGATTGTGTGTTTGTTTCAGCTCCTGACATTCAAGAAAATCTCTGTCAAAGCACTATCTGAACACAAACTAAAAACAACAAAAAACTAGAGATGTCATTGAGCACACATGACAAGGAATAGTTTTTGAAAAAATAGTTTGTAAAAGTCTCAGAACAAATAAACTACTATAGTCTTCAACAATAATTTTCAAATTTACCACATAATAATTAGCAAACATCAAATTTCCAACAAAAATTATGACATACAAAATAAATTTATAAAAACCATTCTTAAAACAGCTCAGATTTCAGACTTATGGATAAATATTTTAAAACAATTGTCCTAAACTTATTCAAAGAGCTATAGGAAAGCATAAAGAACTAAAAGAAACCCATAAAAGAATATATGAACAAAATTAAAATATCAACAAAGACATAGAAAATATAAGAACAAACCAAACAGAAATTCTCATACTGAAAATTACATTAATTGAAACTTTGAAATTCACTAGAGAAATTCAACAAAGTGTTTTAGTAGGAAGAAAAATAATCAGTGAACTTGAACATAGAACAATGGAAATTATCAATTCAGAGGAGCAGAAATACAAGGAATAAAGAAAAGTGAACAAAACCTAAGGGACCTGAAGGACACCATCAAGTGGACAAGCATACACAAAATGGGAGTTCCAGAAGAAAAGAGAAAGTAATGGGCAGAGAGATTAGCAGAAGAAAGAATAGTGGAAACTTTCTCAAATCTGAGCAAAGACAAGAACCTACAAATCCAAGAAGTTCAACAAACTTCAAGTAAGATAAACCTAAAGAGAATCACACAAAGACACATTATAAGCAAACACTTGATATGGAGACAAAAAGAGAATCTTGAAAACAGCAAGAGAAGTGACTCACCACATATAAGAGATTGTCAATAATATTATCAGCAGATTTCTCATCGGAAAGGAACCTTGCAGACCAGAAGTCAGAGGAAAGATATATTAAAAGTGCTGAAAGAAAAAAAAGCTGTCAGATGAGAATTTTGTGATTGACAAGCCTATTATTTGATTGAAAATAATTTTCGAATGTTGTATGTAGTCCCCAGGGTAACCAGAAAGAAAATATCTATAGAATATCCTCTTTAAAAGGCCAGGCATGATGGCTCATGCCAGTAATCTCAGCACTGTGGGAGGCCAAAGAGGAAGGAACACTTGAGGACAGAAGCTCAAGACCAGTCTGAGAAACGTAGTAAAAACCTGTCTCTACAAAAATAATTTAAAATTTTAAAAAGCTAGGTGTGGTGGTGCACACCTGCAGTCCTAATTACTTAGGAGGCTGAAGCAGGAAGCTCACTTGAGTTCAGGAGTTTGAGGTTGATGTGAGCTATAATTGTGACACTGCCCTCCATCCTGAGTGACAGAGAGAGACCCTGACATATAGATATATGAAGGAGAACATGGAATAAATTTAGTAAATTATTTAGTAAAAAGTATATTTATTCTTACATGTTTAAACTTCAGTCACCTTCAAAGTATTCTCTGTTTGATGCAATACACCCATCAAGACGCTTTTTCCACTGCTCAAGAGTTTTTCAACTCATCAGTTTTGATGTCTTTTAGTGCTTCTGCCATTTTTTGATTCACCTCTTCCCCATTGGCAACCTGTTTTCCTTTGAGAACTTTTTTCACTGGGGAAAGAAACAAATAAAAAAAGTCACTTGGGGCGAGATCAGTGAAAAGAGAGGGTGGGGCATGAGGATCATGCTGTTTTTGGTCAAAAACTGTTGACCACTTAGCGCAGTGTGGGCTGGTACACTTGTAAATTAACCATCATTAAATGGGCAAACAAGTTGAAAGAATCTCAAAAAAAATAGCTGAAGCAAAATATAGCCTCTTACAGCATCACTAGCTGGTACACTGATGGGATGGATTCCTAGCACACTCACCTAATGGGGGAAGCCTGTACTACAAGGAGACTGCCCTTCAAAAAACAATTCTGTTTTTTTTTTTTTTGAGGTCCCTCGTCATACATGTGTGTATGTTTGTGTCACCACAAAAAATTACATGCTACAACATGGAAGGACCTTAAAGACATTATGTTATGTTAATAAGACTGTCACAAAGAGACAAATACTGTATGACTATTTATATGAGATATAGAGTAGTCAAGTTGATAAAGACACAAAATATATTGGTGGTTGCCAGGGGCTGGGACAGAGGGAGAAGAAGATCTGTGGTTTAACAAGTACAGGGTTTCAGATTGGGAAGACAAAAAATTTGTAGAGATGGATGGTGGTGATGGTTGTACAACCATGTGAATGTACTTAATGCCACGCAACAGTACACCTAAGAAAGGTTTAAATAGTAAATTTTATGCCATTTATATCTTACCATAATTTTTAAAAAGGAGAAATTAAGACATTCCCAGATAGACAAAACTAGTAGAATTTATTAGCACTACACTTGCCCTACAAAAAATACTAAAGACAGTCTTAAATTAAAATGAAAGAATGACACAGAGCAACTTAAAGTCATATGAAGTTATAAAGCTCATTGCTAAAGATAAAGCATTAGCATATATAAAAGTCAGTAAAATTTTAATATTGGTTTGTAATAGCACTTTCTATTTTTGATGGGATTTAAAAGGTAAATACTTAAAATAATTATAAATATATTTTATCAGGCAAAAATTGCATATAAATGTAGCTTATGAAAAAATAACATAAAGGCAGGACAGGGTTTTATGGGAGTACAGTTTTTGCATGTGAATAAAATTAAGTTGGTATCAATTTAAATCAGATATTTATAACTTTAATATATTATATGTAATCTCCATGGTAACCACAAAGAAAATATCTATAGAATAAACACAAAGTAAAAGAAGAAAGGAATCAAAACATATCATTAAAAAAATAAACTAACCATTAAAAAGTCAGTAATAAAGAAAATGAGAGACAAAATATTATAAGATATATAGAAAAAATAACAAAATGGCAGAAAAAGTTTCTCATTATCACTAATTATTTTAAATGAAAGTGAATTAAATTCTTCAATCAAAGCACATACACTGGCACAACGAATGTTAAAAATTGATCCAACTATATGCTGTATACAAGAGTCTTACTGTAGGTATAATAAAGCAAGTAAATAGACAATAAAATAATGAAAAAAGATATTTCATATAAGTAGTAACCAAAAGAAAGATGAATTGGCTTTACTAATATCAGACAAAATAGACTTTGCATTTATGTATTTATGTATTTATTTATTTTATTTATTTGTATCATAAAGATGTGGGGTACAATTCCGGGTTAGGTATATAAACGTTGATTATGCAGCTACCCTTGATGAGGTATGCCCCTCACACCCCTAGCAGTTTCCCTCAACTGCCGATCCTACCACCCCTCCCCTGACAATTTCCCACTACTGTCGATCACTTTCTTATCGTATTATAATTATTAGGGGTCCACTTATGAGTGAGAACATATGGTACACTGTTCTTTGTTTCTGTGATTGAATCACTGAGTATGATCCACTCTAAATCCATCCAAGTTGCTGCATAGTCCATACGTTTGTCCTTCTTTATGGCTGCATAATATTCCATTGTGTATATGTACTACATTTTTTTATCCAGTCCAGCTTTGATGGGCAACATGATTGGTTCCATGTTTTTGCTATTGTGAATAGAGCTGCAACAAACATACGTGTGCAGGTATCTTTTTTTGTAGAATGATTTGAGTTCCTCTAAGTATATTCCCAATAGGGGAATTGCTGGGTCATATGAAAGGCCAATTTCTAGTTCTTTCAGAAACCACCGCACTGTCTTCCAAAGAGATTGCACTAGTTTGCATTCCCACCAGCAGTGTAGAAGCATTCCTTTTCCTCCGCATCCTCACCAGCATCTGTTGTTGTTTGTTTTATTAATGGTAACCATTCTTACTGGGGTTGAGTGGGCAAAAGACATGAATAGACACTTCTCAAAAGAAGATACACAGGCAGCCAATAGACACATGTAAAAGTGTTCAGCCTCACTAATCATCAGAGAAATGCAAATCAAAACCAAAATAGACTTTAAGTAGAAAGTTATTGCAATAGAAAAAAATATGTTATATCACAATAAAATAAATGACATAATTTGAGGGAAAAGACAACAAATCTACTATAATAGTAGGGAACTTATATATACCACTTTCAATATTAGATAGAAAACTCAGACAGAATATCATTAAGGAAATAAAGGACCTGAACTACACCATAAACCAATTAGGCCTAACACATATACAGAGCAATTCACTCAACAACACCAGATTACACATTTTTTCTCAAGTGCACATGGAATATTCTTCAGGATAGACAATATGATAGGCCAAAAAACAAATCTTAAAAATTTTCAAAATATTAAAAATCATATGAAATGTCGTTTTTGATCACAATGGAATGAAGCTAGACATCAATAACAGACAGAAAACTGAAAAATTCACAAATATGTGGAATCAAATAATACACTTTTAAAAATCAATGGGTTAAAATAAGATAATGAGGGAAATTAGAAAATACTTTGGCAAAACTCAAAGTGAAATCACACATACCTAAACTTAGAGGGTGCAGCAAAAGTAGTAATAAAAAGAAAACTTGTAGTTGAAAACACATACATTTAAAAAGCTGAAAGATCTCAAATTAATACCTAACTTTACACCTTTAGAAACTACAAAAAGAAGAGTAAACTAAATCCAAATAGAAAACAGAGAAAATCAGTGAAACTAATGTTTCTTTGAAAATTTCAGCAAAATGGACAAACCTTCAGTTAGATGGATTAAGAAATAGAGAAGTCTAAAATTACTAAAATCAGACATGAAATTGAGGACATTTTTGCTGATATTATAAGAATAATAATAAAAGAGAGTTATAAATAATTATGCATCAACAAATTGAATGCTAGATTCTTAAAACACACACACACAAAAGCGACCAACACTGAATCATGAAGAAATTTAAAACTGAAATTTACTTATAACTAATTAAGAGGCTGAATCAGTAGCAAAAGCATCCCACACAAAATAAAGGCCCAGAACTAGATGGTTTCATGAGTGAATTCTACCAAGTATTTCATGAAAAATTCAACAAATTCTCTTCAAGCGTTCCAAAAAATGCTAAGAGAAAACTTTTGAACTCATTTTATAAGGAAAGCATTACCTTGATATCAAAGCCAGTAAAAGATACTAAAAAAAGATAGCAACAAATATTTCTTATGAATATTAATGCAAAAATCCTGATGACATGATCTTGTATAGAAAAACCCTAAAGACTCCACCAAATAATTGTTAGAAATAATGAACAAGCCGGGCTTGGTGGCTCAGCCTGTAATCCCGCACCTTTGGGAGGCTGAGGTGAGTGGATTGCCTGAGCCCGCGGGTTCGAGACCCACCTGGGCAAGCGAGACCTCATCTCCACAATAAATCAAAAAATTAGCTGAGCGTGGTAGCGCACGCCTGTAATTCCAGCTACTTGGAAGGCTGAGGTGGAAGGATCGCCGAAGCCCAGCAGGTCGAGGCTGCCGTGGCCGGGAGCGACCACTGCACTCCAGTCTGGGTGACAGTGTGAGACGCCAACTCAAAAAAAAAAAAAGAAAATTTTTGTCCATTCTCTTTTTGAGTCTGTGAGTGTCCTTTCTGGTGAGACAAAATATGGTTGCATCATGATACTTTATGCAATTTGCCATTCTATGTCTTTTCAATAGTGCATTTAGTCCATTCACATTCAGTCTAATTATTGAGCTTATCCCTGTCATAAGATTCTTGTACAGTTTGTTATTGCTGCTGCTGTTTGATCATTTATTTGTTGTCTTTCTTTTGATTTTGGGGATGATATATGTGTGTTTTCAATCTTTTTCCTGCTTTCTTAGGAAGGGCATTGTCATTCTTTTTTTTATTTTCTTCTTTGATTAATACTTTCTTAAGTACTCCTTGCAGAACTGGTCTAGAGACAGCATATACTCCAAGGGATTGAATGTCTGGGAAGGATTTTAATTCTCCATCACTGACGAAACTTAGCTTAGCTGGGGAGGTAATTCTTGGTTGAATTTGTTTGTCTCTGAGAACACTGAAGGTTGGAATACAGTCTTTCCTAGCCTGAAGTGTTTCTGTAGATAAATCTGCTGCTGTTCTAATTGGTCTTCCTCAGTCGGTAGTCTGACCTTTCTCTCTTGCTGCGTTTAGAATTTTTTTCTTTTATACTTACATTGTGTAAGTGAATTATTATGTTTTTAAAAGTTGGTCTTCTCATTTGTTGTCTTGTAGGAGTTCTCTGAATCTCTTGTGTTTGAATGGTCACATCTATGATGAGATGAGGGAAGTTTTCTTGGATAATTTCATGGAATGTTTTTTCCAAGGTGGTCTCTGTCTATCTGCCTCAGGGATTTCAATTAATCTTAGATTTAGCCTCTTGATATAATCGCTCATCTCTTGAAGGCTCTGCTTTGTCTTTTTAAGTTTCTTTTCTATGTTTTTAACAGTTTGGGTTAGCAACATATTTTTGTCCTCAAGCTCTGAGAGTCTTTCTTCTGCTTGGTTAATTTTGCTTTCCATATTTATTAGTTTGTTATTTATTTTATTCACTGTATTCTTTATTACTGTTATCTCAGTTATCAACTCCTTCATTCTTTCCTCTTGTCTCTCCTCATTTCTATTTATTTTCTCTATTAATAACTTAATATCTGAGTTTGTTGTTTGAGTCCAGTCATTCTGGGGACTCTTAATTGTTTGAGTTCCAAAGTCTGTATTCTCAGTTGTGGTCCTCCCAGGGCTCTGTATGAGACCCATATTTTTCCTTTTTTAAAAATTCATCTTTCTACCCCCCCCCCTTTTTTAACTTTTTCTTTAATTCTGTTGTTTGGTGATGGAGGGGATAGCTTTTACTTCTGTTTTCTCAGTCTCCTATTCTTCCTTATATAGATCCTCTGGCTTTGTTCAATTTTGAAGTTGGACTGGGGGTACTGTGCTTTTTGCAGTTTGAGATTGAATTATGGGGAATCTGTGATTCAGAAGCTATCTGAAAATCCAAGTATCCACTGATAGGTGTGTGAGCCCCCTGGAACCCACTTCCCACCACTTTACTATCTGTCCATGCAGTGGGGGTGTACATTTTCCCCCTGAAAGCAAAATGAGATAGGAAAAAGGAAAAGAATGGAAGAAGGAAGGAGGAAGGCAAAAGGAAGGTGGAGAGGAAGAAGAAGAGGGAAAACAGACAAGTTTACCAACTAACAAATAAACAGAAAAACAAAGACAGGAACCCTTCCCCCTCCCCAAAATAACACATACAGACAATCATACAAACAAAAACCCTGTTGATGTACTCACCCTCAGAAATACCCATACACAAACAGAGAATCTAATAAATACAACATTTAAATAACAGGAACAAAGCTACTATGAAAACATAAACAAAAACAGAAAGAGAGAAGAAAAAACAAAAACTTAAACAAACGAAACTTACTCTGTAGCTGTTTCTATAATTCCAAGTCTTTTTTGGCTGCCTCCACTGCTTTTGCCTACCACTGCATTTGCCTACCACTGCCATGTTAAAGAGCAGCTCCAGTCTCCAGCCTGTCCCCTTCACTCTCAGAGCAGGCTAATAGGTTGCTCTCAGCATAGGTCAGATGCCCCATGGACTACTGTGGGAGTAGATGGATCAGATCTGGACTCACCTGAGTTGTCTGCTGCTGTCACTGCTGTCAAGTCTCCCACTCAGATCAGACACACCTCTGCCCATTCCAGTGTGGGGGAGGGGTGTCTATCTCTCCAAGGCTGGACAGAGTTGAGTTGGGCAGTGCAAGTTATTGCCTGGCCCTGGCTGGGACAGAGAAGATGGCACTGGTTAGGTAGTAAGGAGCAGCTATTCTCTGCTGCCTCCTCTCAATACAGCCCTGAGAATGGCAGATGATACTGCATGCTGGGGGCTCCAATCTCAGGGTGGACTTTCACTCACCAATTGGCACACATCCACTCATGCAGAGAGTCTTTATGGACATTTGCTTTTGTGGAGATCTCAAATTCTGACCTGTTCCATCGCCATCTTGCCTCTCCCTCCAAAAGTGCTCTCTTTTTTCTCTGACTTCAAATAACACTGGGTTTTACAAGAACTTATCAAATATATTACTTTCATTAAAAAACAGCCCTTTGTTGCATTAATTTTTGCTTTTATTTTCAAGTTTGTTGATTTCTGTTTGAATCCTTGTTATTTCATGCCTTAATTTTGCTTTAGGTTTATTTTTACTCTTTTTCTAGTTTCCTGAGTTGCAAATTTGAGTTGTTTCCTCTTTTCTAATGTATGCACTAAGCAATATATATTTAGCTTTTATCTCTACCTTTAGATGCATCTCACAAATGTTGGCAAATTTGTATTCATATTTTCTTTCAGGTCAGTACATTTCTGATTTCTCTCAAGACTTTATCTTTGAGCCATGAAACATTTGAAAGTGTGTTGTTCAGTTTCTTAGTGTTTGGAGATTTTCTATTTGTCTTTTTTTGTTATAAAGATGTGAGGTACAATTCAGGGTCAGGTACACAAACGTTGATTATGCAGATACCCTTGTTGATGAAGTGTGGCCTCTATTTGTCTTTATGTTGCTGTTTCTAGCTTGATTTCATTGTGGTTAAATAACACCCTCTATTATTTCAATTATTTTAAATTTATTGAGGTGTGTTTGATGTGCCATGCTTTCTTGCTGAATGGTCTATCTACAGTGAATGTTCCATGGACACTTGAAAATAATGTGTATTCTGTTGTTGCATGGAGTTTTCTATAAACATCAATTAAATACTGTTGATTGATGGTGGTGATGAGTTCTTCTGTATTGTTGCTGATTTTTCATCTTATATCTCTAGCAACTTAAAATAATATGGAGGTTTCCTACAAGCTTTATTTTATTTATTTATTAGCTCTTTATTTGGTGCATACACATTTAGGACTGTTGTCTTTTCAGAAGACTGATGCTTTTATCATTCTCTGTAATTAACACAATTTTTTGCATTGATTTTTACTTTATTTTAAATTAATGTTATTACTTTGCTTTACTGCAATTAATGAGTGTGTAACATATATTTTTCTATACTTTTGCTTTCAACTCATACATGTCATTGTATTTGAAGTGTTTTTACATGGCACATACATGAATCATAGTTTTTTAAATCAATTCTGCCAATTTTGATATTTTCATTAATGTATTTAAACTATTTATATTTAATGTCATTATTGATAGACTAGGCTTGAATTTTCCTTTTTTGTAATTTATTTTCTGTTTTTTTCTGGTTTTCAGTCATCTCTTTTCCTTTTCCCTGCCTTTGTGAATCACTTAGACATTTTTTATCATCTAATTGTGAAGTAAATATAGTATCTTTTAGTGTATTTTTGGTTCAATTTTTTTCAGGTTGTTCTCAATTTTACATTACACACACCTAGTTTATCACACCCTACTGGTATCAAAACTATATTACTTTGAGGAAAATGTAGAAATCTTACTTCCACATTGGTCTTGTTGTCCTCCATTCTTTATTTTATAATTGTCTTAAGCATTTGCTTCACATATATTAAAAGTAAGATCAATTTTATAATTTTGGTTCATCTGTCTATTATAATTATAAAATTCAAAATAAAAATTGTTTGTCATATTTACTGATATTTTTACTCTTCTTGTTGTTCTTCCTTCCTGATGCACCAAGCTGCCTCTCTTCAATTCCTTTTTGTTTTGAGGATTTCCTTTAGACACTTTTTAAAAGGTGCCAAAGCTATTCAATGGAAAATAAATATTCTTTTCAAAAAGACTATGTATAAAATAATGCATTTGGATCCCTTTCTCTCACTATGTTAAAAAAAATAGCTCGAAGTGGTTCAGAGACCTAATGGAAGAGCTAAATATATAAAACTATTGTAAGTAAAGATAGGAGCAAATCTTTACACACTTTCATTAGGCAATAATTTCTTAGATACAATAATAAATCACTAATGATGAAATGAAAATAGATAAATTGGAATTTCTTAAAATTAAAAACTTTTTACTTCAAACTAAACAATTAAGAAAGTGAAGACAATTCATAAAATGAGAGAAAATATTTGAAAATTTTTTTGTGTGCTAAAGGATTTTTATCCAGAATATATAAAGAACTTTTACAATTATAATAAGAAAACATAAAATACTTTATTCAAAATTAGGCAAAAGTTCAGAATAGGCATTACTCCAAAATAGATATGCAAATGATTAATCAGCACATAAGAATACTAACGATCATTAGTCATTAGTAAAATGAATATCAAAAGCACAATGAGAGTGTCTCCTTTGGGATTATATAGCCTGAGGAACTCTGTGGACTTCTTACCCAGCAAAACAAGCAAAAATGTCCAAAATAGTTTAAGAACCATTTAAAGTGTGTGCAAATTGACCTAAGGAGACGACATTTACTCAGGAAACTCTGTTAAAAGTCAATGATAAGAGCCATTGCCTTACAAGACTCTGGTGGGGCCATGTGCCCTTTGAGCTATGGCCGCTGCCATGCTTCCTAAACTTTGGCTCCCTCTCCTACATTGGAAAGGCGAATCAATGTCTCTCTCTCTCTCTCTCTCTCTCTCTCTCTCTCATTTATTTTCTAAATAAGCTATGTTTTCTAATCTAAAAAAAGTCAATGATAACAGTCAGAGCTTGCAGAATTTAAGCCATAGCCCACTCCTTCCCTCACCTTCCCCAGCTCAACTTTATGAAGCCTTCACTCTGGGCAAGTGTAGCCAAGAAGACAAGACTCCTCCACTTAGATACAAATCAGTGATTACCATATCTTGCCAACATGGGCAGGCTACTGGAATTTCTCATTTCTTCCAATTTTATGTAGAAGGGGGTAAATTTTTGATGAATGTGTCCCAGTACTTAAAGTCCACTTTCCTCCACCCAGCCCTTACCTATAGGATAGATGCTTTAGCAAAAGCACAGAAGGCCAAAATATTGAGTCCTTGGCTGCCCTTGCCTGATCTTATTGGTAAATTCAAGCTGGGATAATGAGAGGGCACTATCATGCCAGTATGCATAAAGTTTGTCCTGAGAAAAAAGAAAAGAGAGTCCCTAATTTCTCCCCAAAGTAATTGATTATTTGAAATATAATTTGGGAAAGTTCAGTCTTTTTTTCTCCATTTAAACTCTTTTTAAAAAATTTATTTTTTATTTTAAAGATGTGGGGTACAATTCAGAAATATATAAACAAGTGGTCATCACACAGGTAAAGTTTGGGTCTCCCTTTGGTCCCCACTTTACTTTATTTGAGATCAGGTACTCTTATTGATGTGCCCTACCCCCCACTCCATTCCCCTGGCAGTATCCTGCTACTGCCAACCCCTTTCTTATAGTAATTCTTTTAATAAATGTCCAGGGTCTGCTTATGGGTGAGAACATTTGGTATTTAGTTCTTTGTTTCTGTGATAGATCACTTCAATCTTTTTTGTACTTTTAAAATAGCAACCAAAATAATGAAAGTTCACTCTCAAAGCCAGTCTCAAAAATAGCTCTTCTTAGTTAAGAGCAGCAAGCAAAATCATAGGTCAGCAAGTTCCCCAGAAAGAACCAGAGAAAGAGATGGCTAAGTGTCCTCCTGATGTCAGGACAAACATCAAAGACTAGTCTCAAAACATCTTCACCTGAATTTAATTGGATCAGACTGCTGAGCAATTTATGCCCTAAGGCATTTTGAAAAACAATAGAGCAATCAACTGTAATTAATAAGACCTAATGAGCAGGGTGTCATACCAAGTGAAGAAAATAGCTTAACAGAGAGAACAGAAAAAAAGAGTCCAGAAATCCCTCTTAAAATCACTGTCATCCTAGGATAACAGTACATAAACCTAAGATTGCAGACTTAGAAAAGTGACACCAAAATGTCACTATTTCCTTTATAATGTGGAAAAATAATAGATTTTATTTTAATTTTACAAAAATACTTTAAGAAATTTAAGAAACACAAAATACAAATAACAATAAAGTGAACTTTCATTATTTTGGTTGCCTCAAAATGGGGGAGAAGAATAGTGTACAAAGTTGCTAAAACATATTACCTGTAATGCCCAATTTTTCAACAGAAGACAAAACTATCAAAGAAATAGGAATATATGACCGACACAAAGGAAAAAATTCAAGCATCAGAAATTACCTGTGAGAAGGAACAGATGTCAGATTTAACAAACATTTCAATGTAGCCATTCTAAGTATTCTAACAACCAAAGAAAACCATGCTTAATGAAATAAAGGAAGATTTAAAGACAATGTCTCATCAAATTCAGACTATAAGTAAAGAGATTACAAATTTAAAAAGAAAGAAATAGAAGTTCTGGAGTTGAAGATTACAATAACAAAATGAAGCATGTGTTAGAGGAGATCAGCAGTAGATTTAAACAAACAGAAGAAAGAATGAACAAAGTTGATGATAGATCAATAAATAGTACAAAATCCAAATAATAGCCATGATACATAGAATGAAGAAAAACAAACAGAAACTCAGAGAAATGTTAGACACATTTAAGCACAACACAACATACATAATAAAAATACCAAAAGAGGAACAAAAAAAGGAGCAGAAAAAAATTGAAAAAAAAATAGTGAGAATTTCCCAAAAGTGCTGACAATCATTACTCATTCAAGAGTTCATTGAGTTCCAAGTAAGATAAATACAAAGAGATCCACACCCAGACACATCATAATATGCATACTGGAAGTCAAATAAAAAGAGAAGATCTTGAGAGTAGCCAGAGAAAAATGACTTTTCACATACAAAGGAATCTCAATAAGACCAACATCAGATTGACTTCTTATCAGAGAAAGTCAGAATGTAGTAAAATGACATATTCAAAGTGTTAATGACACAAAGACTGTCAACCAAGAATCTCATATACAGCAAAATTATCTTTCAATAATGAAGGCAAAATGAAGACATTCCCAAATAATCAAAAACTGAAAAATAGATTGTTGCTATTTGATCCACCTTACAAAAAATACTAAGGCTAAGGCAGTAGGATAACTTGAGCCCAGGAATTTAAGACTACAGTGAGCTATGATTGCACCAATGAACTCCAGTTTGGGCAACAGAGTAAGACACTGTATCTAATTTTTAAAAATATTTATATAATAAGAATAATCATTAAAGAAATGAGAATTTTACATGAAAGTATATTCATTTACTACAAAAGAAAGCAGAATAGAAGCAGTGAAACAAAAAGAGGAGAAAAATAGAAAACAAAATAGGATGCAGCAAATATAGTGCTGAGATGGTAACTTGCACAGGTTAAAATCTACCTTTATATAGTCAATAACCTAAATTTCCACTTCAAAACCCTGGAACAAGAAGAAAACACCAAACCAAAAATAAATAAATAAATAAGCAACAAGAAGGAGATAGTAAGGATTAGAGCACAAGTTAATGAAATAAAGAATAGAAAAGCAAAAATAAAAATTAATCAAACCAAAAGTTACTTCCTCAAAAAATTGGCAACCATTAGCTAAATTGACCCAAAAGAGGATAAAAGAAAAAGAGATAAGACTAAATTTATGAAAATAATAAATTAAATAATTGGCATAATACTAATCTTACAGAAATAAACAGGATTATAAGGAAATGCCAAAAAAACTATATACCAGAAAATTACATAACTTAAATAAATTTTTTAATTTCAAAAATGTCATAAAATATCAAAAGTGACTAAAAAAGAAATTGATAACCAGAATACACTTGAAACAAGTAGAAACTACAATTTAAAAAACTACTCCCAAAGTGAAGCCCAGGACCAGATGAATTCATTTACAAATTCTACCAAACGTGGGAAGAAGAATTAACACTAATATTCACAAACTCTTCCAAAATATAGAAGAAAAGGAAACATTACTCAGCTTATTCTGTGAGACCAATATTGCCCTCATCTAAAATCTAGACGAAGATATCATAAGAAAAGAAAATTATAGACCAGTATTGCTCATGAATATTGATACCAAAATATTAAATAAAATACTGACAAACATGTCATGTGGGAGACCAAGTCTCAATTCCCCAAAACAAAGGTGGGAAATAATGCTAGCAAAATTAATTTATTTATTAAAATAAATCTATTTATTAAAAGACTATAACTATTACTTAATAGGGTTTATCACAGGAAGGCAAGATTGCCATAACATACAAAAATCAGTTGATATAACATACCACAACAATAAAATAAAAAATAAAACTACCTGACCATCTCAATAGATGGAGAAGAACATTTGACTAAATTCAGCAACCTTGAATGATTTTTTTAAAATTAAGCTATGAATAGAAATGGAATTCTTCAAGTTGATAAAACTATATCTATAAAAATCCCACAGCTAACATAATTTACTCAATGATGAAACACTGAAGAAGGTCAGGAATAAGACAAGCATGCTCCCATTTGTCTCTTCTATTCAATATTGCAGTAGAGGTTCTAGCCAAGGCAATTAGATTTTTTTTAAAAAAAGAAACTATCTCTATAAGATAGTGTGGTTTGTGTTGAAAAAGTCAACTTTTCTATAAAGAAATTATTTTCTAAAAGAATCAACTAAAATTTTAAAACAATAAAAGAGTTTAAGAAGCCTGAAAATGTAGTTCCAGCTACTTGGAAGGCTGAGGCGGAAGGATCGCCAGAGCCCAACAGGTCGAGGCTGCGGTGGCCGGGAGCGGCCACTGCACTCCAGTCTGGGCGACAGAGTGAGACTCCAACTCAA